>PVJO010018433.1:0-36615 GCA_004026905.1 Hystrix cristata | reverse complement strand
CCCGCCCACCCTCGCACCCCTCTGATCAAGTCAGCTTTGCAGACTGAACCTGGGTTTAGGGAAGAACTGAGCGGCAGAAATTCTGGACCTCGGGTGCGTCCCGGGTGCTCCCCCTGGTGGGCAAATGTCCCTGGACCGTAAATCCCCATCTTTGTAAACTGCAAATTAGATCACAGGACTTCACAGGCCTTCCTGCTCAAAAACTCTCATTCTTACAATCCAACCCAGACACTGCTGGGGCTGACCTGGTGGCTACCTACCTTTCTGATAGTCCCCAGTGTCCCTCCCCTGCTGTAACCCCACTACCTTGTCTGGTTCCTCAAGTATGCCCTTTCCAGCTCCTTCTTCCTCAGAGATCTCCCCACCCACCCTTGAATCTCTATGTTGGCTTTTGGCAGTAATACTGAGGACCGAATCCACACATGCTAGCCAAGTACTCTACTGCTGAGCTAAACTTCCAGCCCTTTTTAAAATTTTTATTTTGAGATAAAGTCTCACTAAATTGTCCAGGTTGGCCTTGAATTTAAAATCCTCCCGTCTCTGCCTCGGCCTCCCAAGTAGCTGGGATTGCAAGTCTTTGGTGCCACCCCTGACCCCTATCTCATTCTTTAACACTCAATTCACGTGCCACCCCCTTGGAGAGCCTGTCCTGGAAAATTATCTGAAGATCCTTGTCGCTGCTCGCCACACATCCTTCCCTTACTCTGTCACATAGCCTGTGTGTTTCCTCAGTTATCAAATACACACCTGAATAAACCCAAACACTGCCAAGCATAGTAGAGTGCAAGTGTTGGGAGGAAGAGATGGTGTCCGTCTTACAAATGACCCTCCTCTCTGTGGTGCCTGCCATAGCACCAGCAATAGAAAGCACCCACCTTTACTAAATGGATACACGATAAATACGTGATACTAACAAGTAGAAGTAAAATTGAAGTTGAGGGCTCTCAGTGGGTGAGGCAGGAGATGCCTGTCAGTGTTTTTAATCTCTCTTCCCCCATATGACTTTTCATAATCGATAAGAACACTTTTCCTGTCATAAACTTTAGCCAGAGGACTTATCCTAAGTGCCCTGGAGTATAGAGAAGGGGAAGAAAGCTAGAGGAGCTTTCCATACCTTTGCTAATCCTCACATCCTGACCACAGTCTGCAAGCTGGATCTTATTATTTGCTGGCTAAACGAGGGAGAATGTGCAGCTAGTGTCAGGCTCAAGCGAAGGGAGTGCCTGAAAGGGAGGCTCAGCAGTGTCTTCCTCTAGTACAACCCCACACCTGTGGCATGGTACCCCTTTTCAGTGGGGACATCTGTGTTGGCTGGAATGCCGAGGTGGGCTCCTCCATAAACGATCATGTATGGTGTGCCAGCCCCTTCAACTTGATTAAGGGGTGACTGCAGCCTTCAGAAGCCTTACAGCCAGAATGAAACAGACCATTGCTCTGAAGGACGTCAAGTGATACTTTTGAGTAGGTACCAGCAGCCTGCCACAGAGGGCCAGGTAATACATAGCTCAAATCTGGGCTTCGCCTTTCAGAGTCATCTCAGTGTGAATGGTACTCTCTGGAGTCACGTAGTGCACAGTTTGAGCAAATTACATGGCTGCCAGTGGGGTTGGAATAAGTCATCCAGAGTTAGGTGATCAATCCGCGGAGTGAGAAGAGAGTAGAGACCTCAGAAAAAGCCACTATGAAGGAGTCTGTGGAAGAAGCAAAAGCCAGAGGCAGGAGGAAAAGCAGGATGTTAGAGAAGTCAGCAGAAATGAAACCAAAATGGAGACCAACCATCAAAATCATGCGAGAGACTGAACAGTTGAGCAGAGAAGTTTCCCAAGTATCTGTGGCAACAAGGAGTTGGTGCTGTTGGCAAGAGTGGAGGTAGTGGTGAGAGTTTATTAAGGGGTGAATAGGACTTGGGGACAGAATGAGGGTGTTTGGCTCTTTCTAGAAGTTGAGCTGTGAAAGGCCAGAGGGAGATAGTGTTTATTGTAAGGGACTTCAGGACCAGGCAGGGCTTTTTCCTGTGATGGGTCTTGCAGAAGGAAGCCTGAGCATGTCTAAATTCTGCTGAGAAGGAGGCAGGAGGGGGGAAAAAAGTTAAAAACACACTACGGAGCATTTTATTAGAATGATTCATAAAGGGAGGATTCTAGGAGGGAAAAATAATGGGATTCATAGTGGGTGAGGACTCCAGAGGGAAGCCAGGCAGGATTCAGGAGGCTTCATGGAGGTGGCACACCTTAGTCCCAGGCAAAAGAGACCACTGTCCTCAGCCTAGTGCTTGAAAGAGCTCTGCCTACAACCCTCTCCACGATGTGATGAGGAGCTGTTAGGAAGCTGAGGGAAAGCACACACCTAGTGCTTCTACGCCCCAGAAAGTGGAACCTGCAAATCAACCAGCCAAAGGTTTCCGAGCCTGCTTCCAGGCTCTGTGTGGACCATCTTATCAGGGCCTCCTCCCAACAAGAGACCACACCAAGGAGGAAGCCAGCCCACTTTGTGAGGCCAACAGTACCCATAAACTACAACCAGAAAACAGCCACGCAATATCCCTCATGAACACAGATGCAAAAATTCTTAGTAAAATTTTAGTAAATAGAATCCAACAATCTATAAAAAGGGTAATACTGTACATCATGACCAAGTAGGTTTATCCTAGAAATAGGTTGATTTAACACTGACAGTATTTAAACATAAATATATTACTTTATATATATTTATTCAAAATAACAATATATTATATATAGATAATGTATTCATTATGTTAACAAACAAAAAAACCTACATCATCATATATTAGCTATAGAAAGATGCTTGAAAAATCCAGCATCCATTCCTGATTTATAAATAAATAGATAGATGGATAGACAGATGATAGGTAGAATTTAGGGCCAGAGATGTAACTCAAGTGTAGATTCTATACACTTCTAATCAAAATCCCAGCTGGCTTTTTTTCTTTGTGTAAAAAAGTTGATTTTTGACAAGTTGATTCTAAGATTCCTATAAAAATTAAAGGACCTAAATTAGCCAAATAACTTTGAAAAAGGAAAACTAGCGTGCTAACATGACCCAATTTTGAGGCTACAGTAATCATGATAAGGAGGAACTGGAGCTCTCAGACACTATGGTGGGAATGAAACACAGACCACCACTTTGAAGACAGACTTGGCAGTTTTTGACATATACTGTCAAATGAGCCACATATTGCACAAGAAGATATTTACTCAAGAAAAAAAATAGAGAGAGAAATAAATTCTGCATATTCCTAGTACCTTCATTTATTGTAGCCTCAAATTGGAAACAATTGAAATGCTCATTAACAGGTCAAGAAACAATCTGTGTTATTGTCATACAATGGAACATTAAATGGCAATAAAATGGAATGAGATATTAAGATGCATCAACCTATATGAATCTCAAAATAATTGTGCTGATATAAACCAAATGAAAACAGTGCATACTCTATGATTCCATTTATATAAACCTCTGAAAAATACAAACTAATCTACTTTGATAGAAAACAGAGCAGAACAAACTTTGCTGGTGGATTTTGAAAGTGGAGGGGGAGGAAAGGGGCAGAATGGCACAGTGGTGGGGCCATGTCTTTTGGGGATATGCTGTATGTATACTATCTTGATGTGGTAGTGGTTTCGAGGGTACAGACGAATGTCAAAACCTATCATGTGCCAGGTGTGGTGGTGCACACCTGTAATCCCAGCATTCAGGAGGCTGAGGTAGGAAGATTCCCATAAGTTCAAGGCCAGCCTGAACTACACAGCAAGACCCTGTCTCAAAACACGAACAAAAAACCTATTGTGTGTACTTCATTTTGAGTCAGTTATATCTCAATAAATCTAAGGCACCAAATGGGCCTCTTTATGGACTGTGGCTTTGGGCTGCACAAAGGCTAGGAACAAATAAATGGATGGAAAAAAGTTAAACATTAAGAAGATGAGGAGCAGAGACATATGTGTGAGTGGAGTGTGCTGTGTTTGAGAGAGACAGAAAGAAAAAAAAAATCTTTCTCAATTGCCCAAACACCCATGGTTTCAAAAGTTCACTGGATGCTGTAACGAGCAGCAAGTATTTATTTAGCAACTACCATGACCCCAGCCTTGAGTTAGATTCTTGACAAGCGTATATGGTAATCCTTTTGATCTTCCCAACAATTTTATGCTATTTTGACAGTATAGAAAACTGAGGTTCAGAGAGCTCAAGTCAGCTCTCCAAAGTTGCACAACAAGGAAGTAACAGAGTCAGGACGTCAGGGACCTGCAGTGGCTGCCCCTCTCCCTCTGGCTGGCCCCCTCCCTGCTGTAGCTCCCCGCTGGGCTGCTGCAGGTCTCTGGCTGCACGTGGGTGGGTGTGGAGACAAGGGGCCAAGCCCATCCAAGTGTTCCGCTGTCCAAGGCTAGCTATTGTGTGTGGAGCTATATATAGCTGAGTGTTGGGAAGAAAGAAAATAAGATTTACTTTTTGGAGGCTTAGAGTATCTGGGCAACTCAAATGGTCCTGAAGGCCTTTGCAGAAGGGGATTGAAAGGTCATTGTCTAAACACAGTTGGAGTGTGGTTTCTTGGCAAGAGAGGAGGTAGCCTGACCCAGGGAGGTGCAACACATGTTCCTCTGCTCAAAATAGAGACCAGCCGTTTCCTGAGAGGGAGTTGGCTGGGGGTGGGCAGGCAGATCCAACCCTGCTGCCTCTGAGCAGGGAGGGTCTGGCAGCTCGGTGGACAGAGGGAAACGGGCAAACACTCAGGGCCCCTGAGGTCTCAGGCTGGGTTTGGGGATGATAGACAGGGAAAGAGAAGGTGGCCAGCTGTATGGTAGAGAGGGTGATTCCCACCCTGCATGGTGTGGCTAGGGAGGGGAAGAGGAGACATGGTGGAAGCTTGGGGGGACTGTGTGGAGCTGGTCTCAGGGAAGGTTCTGGAGAGAGGCCTGTCTGTGTGAAAGTGGGAAGCACCATGATGCGGAGGGTCTGACTTGCCCTGCATGGAGAGTGCTAATGGTTCTTGAGCAGGAAGTGCCCAAAGAAGGTCCCAGAAAATGAGGCAGAGGCCAGATGGATGATGACCCTGGCTATGTAAGTGAGCATTCAGAGGTGAATTCCCGAGTGAGCAGTAGTGCCTGTGGGTTCCCATCCTGCACAGGACCCAGCTCAGGATCCAACAGCCAACTACTTGGCTCTGGAGCTGTGTCCTGGTGGTTAAATATACAATAACTAGCTGGTAACTAGCCAATGCCCAGATCCCCCCAAATGACTCCTCCACTAATGCCATCCCTGTCCTCCCTCCACCGCCATCCACCAGATCCTCCTCATCACCTCCCAGAAAACCATCCACCAGAAGAAAGTTATTATGCAGGCTCCCTCTGATCACTGATAGGGCTGGGAGATGTTGCAGCATCACTTTTCCTGGGCCTGAAGGAGTAACAGTAACAGGAGTCTATTGATGTTTGCTGTTTGCCAAACACCCGCGTAACTTACCTGCATCAACATACAGCAATAGCATGAAGATAACAAATTGGGCGCTCAGTAGCACTCTGCTGTGTTTTGCATTCATTATGAGACTTAGTGTACACCCATTCAGTATGCTCTATAGGGTAGATTTTAGAAGTAGTCCTCATTTAAAAAAACAAAAACAAACAAACAAAAAACACCCAGGACTCAGAGATGTTAAGTAACTCGCTTTAGATCGCACAGGTAGTGATTGCCAGGGCCTGACTCAAACTCAGACGCAGGTTTTGTTCACTCCAAAGACACTGCCTCAGAATTAGAATACAAACATGCTCGTGAAATTGTTTTGAAAACCACGGTTCTGATATTAAAGGCATGTCCCACCTTCTGACCTGCGAGCCTCGCTTGTTCCTCACACAGTCCCCCCAGCACTGCAGTTCATTTTTCCCAATACACACTCTGGATCTGACGGATGCCATTCTCATGCTGGAGAGAGAAATTTGAGCTTGGCCGGAGATTCCCAGCTCATCTTATTTAACAGCGGCCTGAATCACTGTGTACAGTATGCAAATGAGCACCGTCAGTGTTGGCAAAGGCCCGACAGGAACACAGAGCCTTCTCCCATTCTGTGCTGTCCATTTGCTTTTTAGACTGTAGCTCTTTCCTGGAAACTCTACTTCCTGATTCTTTTTAAAATTGTTGTGCTGAAGCCAATGCAAAGACCATTAATCTGCGAAGTGTCTCCTTGGCGAGCCTGGTAAAAGATGGCCCATTTCTGGAAGAGGACCTCCTGCTGCCTGTGTTCCAGGAACTGTCCGATATATCAGCGGCTGGTCATGAAGATGCACTCTTCCATTCCTCTGTTCTCTAGCCAGGGCAGCCAGGTGTCAGGCACTGGGCTAGACCCTGGGGAGAGGACTAAGGAAAACACAGACCCTACCTATGGCAGTCAAAGTCTGGGAAAGAAAGCAATGTTGGACGCACGATTGCAGAAATACACAGAAGTTTAAGTGTTGTGATAAGTATTATGAAAGAAAAGTAAAGAATAAAATGAACATCCATGTCAGAGCTTAGAGTGTCAACGTCTTAGGGAGAAGGATTATGACAAGTAATGACCGAGCTAATACCTGAAGAGTCAGCCAAGTGAAAGGCGAGGTCTAGGAAGAAAGTGGCAGGCCCTGGGGTGAGGTCAGAGTTCGGTATTTTCGAAGTTATAAAAGACAGCTCTGTGTCTGGAGTGAGCGAGCAAGAGCAGCAGTGAGGGGCAGAGCCTGAGGGGAGCAGGATGGACTTCCTGTGAGCTGGGCCTCTACCCTCTACCGCAGAGTGGATGAGAACCCAGGCTGAGAGGGCTGGATGATCCCAAAGCAACGCTTGGCGAAGAGCTCCTTGGGTCGATGGCAGAAAGAATAGGGGCCCCAAATGCTCTCCTTCTTCATAAGAGGAGGAGGAATGGGCAGCTGCTTTCACAGAAATCTTCCCTTGGGCTCAAATTGTATGGTAAGTATCCTTGATGAAAGTATTTAAGCCTAGAGAGGCCCTGAGAGAAAACGTGCATTGAACCTTTGAGGGGACAGAAATGACTCAGCTCAAGTTAATATTATTGGCCCAGAAAACAGGAGAATCCAAGGAGTAAACCACCAGCACAGAGAGTCTCAAACTCACTGCCAGTCTACTGTCATTGCCTTGGTCTTGCATCCCTCTGCATTCCCCTCTCTTCCCTTCCCTCTTCTTGCTGAACTACCTGACGTGGCTTCGTTCTAAGACAAGCAAAGGTGACCTCATACTATTTCAGAACTACAAAAGAACTAGATGGTTGCCTGAATTCTGAGTGTCTGGCTTTAGTCATATGCCCCTTCCTGAGCTAACTGCCAGGGGAAACAAGCCGTCTGAGGACTCCAGATCGGCCCTTGCCAAACTGGGTGGAGCAGACTCAACTTCCGGGAGTGTGGAAAGTTGTGGTGGTGGGAGGTCATTCTAGAAGAGGTATCAGCAGACAAAAATAGATCACCTAGTGTCTAAGATGTGTGACACTTGGCCTTGTCTCCGCATGTACAGTTTTATTTATTTTTTATGAATAAAAAGGAATATGTTTCTCATAATTCTACTGCTTATTGTTAGTATTTTGCTGTCTATTTTATCAATCTTACACATATATACATATAGATATACAACAATTTATTGAATTGGTTTCTCCTTTTTAAAAATAGGAGAATTAAAAAAAATAGGAGAATTTAATTCTGATAATATAAAAACTTCATTTTTCCAAAGAAACTTAAGCATATATTCCTCTACTGAGTGATATCTCAAATGAAACTTTCATTGACATTCCTCTATATAAACCTCATTTGAAATATTTTCTTTTCTCCCATCTTTGTTAACATTTAACACTGCTGTCACTATTCCTAGTTACATTATCATCACTGGTTTTAGATTTAACTCTAAATGTTACCATGTTCATGTTCACAAATGTTTTTTGTACTCTTCATCTTACCTTAGCTTGCAATCTTCACTTTCTGATTTAAATATAATCTGATTAGAGTACATAGTACTTTCCCCCAGAAAGCATTAGTATACTTTTTGAATCTTTGGAAAGCCAAAAAAAAAAAAAATATATATATATATATATATATATATATATATATATATGTATGTATGTATGTATATACGTACATATGACATGAATGGTAGCTTGGCTGGACGTAAGATATTTGGAATGTAGTCATTTTCTTTCAATGTCTGGCATCATGCTTCTCTGTCTTCTAGTTTCCACTGTTGGAAATGATAAGTGCAATACCAGTCTTTGGAAGGAAGCATTCTTTGTGTCTGGGAACATGTTATACTTTTCCTTTGATCTCAGATTTGAAAGACTACCAGGTTTCTCACCAGGTTGACTGGTTTTGGGTTTTGTCCAGCTTAGAATTTGATAGCCCTTTAGTTCTAAAAATGCAAGTATTCTGTAACTTACAGGGTTCTTAAAAATTATTTCTTTATTATTTTTCTCTTGTGCCATTTGCCTTAAAGATCTCTTATTACTTGCATATCAGAACTCTCAGAGCTACTCCCCCCTTCCCCATAGTGGAAATCAAGCCCAGGAGTGTTGTTCTACCACAGAACTTCACCTTCAGCCCTTTTTATTTTTTATTTTAAGATAGAGTCTCATTAAGGTGCCCAGGCTGGTTGTGAATATAGGATCCTCCTGACTCAGCCTCTCAAGTAGCTGGAATTACAGGTGTATGCTACTGCACCTGGCTCTGAGCTACTCTTTATGAATCATATGTTGTATTCATTATTCATTATTCATTTTATTTGTTCATCTGCTTTTTTGTGGGCTTTTTGCCCTCTTTTAGTGTGGTGTGTGTGTGTGTGTGTGTGTGTGTGTGTGACAGAGAGAAAGAGAGAGACTTCTTTCATTTAATTTTTGAGACTGTAAATTCCATTTTCATCAGTAATTATCTTTTTTGATTTCCTATGTTTTTGTTTTTGCTTCTTAATTTTTGTAGTCTTCTGGTCTTAACTTTAAAAAAAACTCCATTTTAGAGGTTTCTCCTTCTTCCGTTAGAACTGGCTCCACAGGTGCCTACTGGGTATTTGTCTTTCCTTCTTAAAAATAGCCTGTGGACTTATTTTTTTTGAGACATTGACAATTTTGTTAAATCGCCTTTCATTATTTATCATTGTTGAGGAAAAGTCTGGCACGATCTTGATATTTGTCCCTTTACAGACCATCGATTTCTTTTGCCTGAAAGCTGACAGAGTGGCCAGAAAATAGAACCCACACTGACGCTGGGTGGCTGGTGGAAAGCCACTCTCTTTTTGAGAGAAAGGCCTCTAAAAAGTCATGGTCCACAATTAGAGCAGAAATCTCTCACTATCTCTCTCTTTTTTTCTCCTGTGGCTGCAGGTATCAGCCTTTGCACTTTATCCACACTGTCATTGACAGAGTCCTCCTGATGTCTACAGTCACTGGCCAATAGTCTGCCGTCTAATGTTCTAGTGAAATGTTATACTTCTTTATGTGACTATATAGACATTTCCACACCAAAAAAAAATGGTATCAGATGAGGATGAGCAATTCAGTAGCATTATTAAGCTTGTTTTGTTGCAAACAACATAAACTCTCTCTGATACTTTACTTGACAGCTGTTAAGGAGCTCTAAGAGTTGGTGGACAAATTAAAGGAGCAGATTTGAAAAATGGTTGGAGGTGACAATGGAGGTGACATGGTTGAGAATGAGACTAAGGGAACGGTCTGGTTATGACACCTTTGCCAGGTCTGCTGCTCCAATATACTCAGCATGCTACTGCTGACTCTGAACTCAACTACTCACACCGAGAAAATGGTCTGTCACCGCCTGATCTCATACGCAGGGTATTAACATGCCCTGCTTGAACTTTTATAGTGAGCAAGGGGTTCGGCCTCTGGAAACAAAGAGGTCTGCCCCATGGGAGGAGTTTTAAATTCTTGGCAGCTAGATGCGGCATGTATGCATCTAGGCAAACATCAGTAGATTTCTGACTTCTTACACTAGGTAGGCAATCTTCAGTTCTGCTTGAGAATCGTGGTGCTTCCTGAGAAATGCTGAGGCGGATGAGGTCGTTTCGCTCCTGCATCCTCTCAGCACTCATCTCTACTCAGTGAAGATTCAGTTTGCAGCCAGCACAAGGACAAGGCCATCACGGATAAACACCGCAGCCCCCATGTCCCATAGTCAGGGTAATTGTCAGTTTGTACCACAGTTTCTCGGCAGCGTCAAGTCCCTCTGCCCACAGTGAGAAATGATTTGATGGCACGCCTTTGTAGCCCGTGTCATTCCTGCACTCCCTGCGTGTGTTTGCAGAGCTCACCTATTGAATACACTGCTTGCACTTGAATACTTCTTTGTCACAGGGCCTGCTGCTGCAGCCATCCATACTTGGACAGTTGGTCACACCCCGTTGAACACAGAGCCAAGAGTACTTGGAACAAAAGGGTGAGAGCTGGGAGTTATTGATCCATTTCCCACTTCCACGTAGAGTTGTTGAAGGAAAATTGGTGTTTTATCGTGAAATTCTATTCTATCTATGTCCCTTGGTCTATTCTTTTCACTCCTAGTTGCTTGTCTTACAGAAAGGTTCGTAGTCATGTGCAAAGGCAGCACAAAATGATAATCTTTGTTGCTTTGGTTGTGATAGAAAACAAACTGGATGTATTTAATTGTCCATAAGTCAGGTCAAATTAAGCATCATGCATTCCTACAATGTAATACAATGCAGCTATTAATAATAATGCTGATTTTGTTCAAGGAAATGGTAGGGAAAGGTGCTCAAACTATACTGTTAATTTTAAAAATCAAATATGAAGAATATTATACTTTTATTTCATATACATATACATAGCAAGAGAGAGAGTCTATTCTGTACAATGTGAGACTTTTATTGTCCCATTTTTAAGTTTTCATCTGTTCTGTTAACACTATTGTATTTCATTTGAAAATGAATTACATTCCGAAAGTATTCAACGATGAGGAAGGAGAGTTCATGGTAGCTTTTGAAAACTGTTTATCATTAATAGTTTGAATTACCTTATAGAAACATTTCTTTCATAAAAAAGTAACTTGATATAATGTTGTATATATTTGTTTATATTATACGTGTATGTATATATACACATATATATGTATTTCTCTGACTTTTAGAGAGCCTAAATCATCTTATTATCTTATATACTATTTGAATTTTTACCTTGAATATGACTTACTTTTATAATATAAAAGTACTAGTTTGTAAAAATTTTTCATGCACATGTACATGTGCCCATGCACACACTGCATGCACACACACACACACACACACACACACACACACATACTCACAAAGCTCTTCGCTCTAAAAGAGCCCCCTTAGCAACATGTAACTCTCTGAAACGTCACGCCTTTGTTCTTCACCAATAGGTGCTTTGTGATCACCTCTAAACTCTGTATTTGACCTCCCTGATGGGCTGTTTTCTTTTTGCAGTGACCTTGCCATAGCAGTTGTATCTCTTCCACAGATATTCTAAGATGAAGAAGATTGTAGAGGAGCATTTTAAAATAATTCCAAGTTCATAGCTTGAATACTTTAACAAAAGCCTTAAGAAATTTTCTTCTTCATAAAAGACTGAAACTAAAAAAAACATACCCGGTTCTATTTTCCTCAGCCCCACCCTACGCATGACTGGTGCAAGAGTTGCTCATTGTAAAGCTTTAGTTATTCTGACTCCATTCCCAAGTTAATTTACCTCAGGAAGCCATGTTCCTCCATAAAGGAGGGGGAAACAATGGGGTCTTTTAGATTTCCCATAATATGGTGCTCATTAGCTAAATGCTGACTTTGTTGGGCTCTGGAATAGAACAAAATATTCCAAAGCAAAGTCATGGCTGTAGCAACACAGGAAGAAAGGGAACCTTCACACCTGTGTCTGAGCCCTGGTAGGGAAGGAGCCAGGCTGGCGGGTCTAGGGCTGGAAGGATGGTGCCCAGGCTACTCTTCCCCTTCCCCAGGCTTAGGCCTGGAAGAGCTGAGACCTGAGCCCAGAGGGAGCAACAAAGGAGGGACAGCGGGTGGGTCTTAAGTCTCCTGGGCCAGACAAACTAGAATATCTTGCAGACCTGTCACATCACAACTACCTCTGTTGGTAAGAATTTCTCAGTATATACTTCCAACATATATAGATATCTTTAATATCGTATAAACTAACAACTGTCAAAAATATAAAGGATGAAATTTAAAGATGAATATAAAGGACATTTACACAGTGAGGCAAGAGTCCACGGCCTCTGGCTGAATCATGAAATGATCCTTGGTAGTCACAGATTTCATAGGAGCAAGCAGCCTCTTGCTAAGTTCTCTCCCTAGTTTTCCACCAAATACTGTCGAAGCTATAGAAAAGGCCCAAGACACACAGTACCCAGAAAATACCACAAATTTAATTTGGGAAGATTACTCACTAAATGAAATAGAACTAAGGAAAAAATCCTGGCAAACATGCTTCCCCACAAAACAGGGCATCCTTGCTCCTTGAAGGAAGGCAGAAATAATCTTTTGGAACCTACCTTTTTCAGCCCTCTGGGGGATTCTGGAACTACTATAAAATCAGGCAGGCATTTCACAACTCCAGAAGGCCACCTTTTTAGGTACTCTGAGGATTATCATAGCCTCCTCCTTGGCAACACCACATGTTTCTACATCCATTCAGAGACTGCAGTTCCCAGAAAGGAGGAGGGCAAGGAGTTTGGGAGTAGACAAGAGAGAAAGAGATGATGTACAGCGTTTTAAAGGACTGAGGTCCCAGGGTCAATGCTTTGCCAATGAGAGAAGATATCTTCATAGCTGCACCCAATGAAGATTTTCAATTCTCTTATATTTCATCAGTTCAACCCATCAGAGGTGGGAATTAGAAAGTAGGAGAAAATGCATCTTAGGACAAGAGAAGCACATGAGTGGAGTGATATCCCGGGCCCTTTTCTTTCAAACTTGTACAGTTTTATCAATTTTTATGATGAGGTTCTAAGAGCCATACATCTATTCCTACTGCTATTGGAAACTTCATCATGAGCTCCTCCACCCACTTGGTCTCCTGCTGGGCTCTTGAGGACTAAGGCTGGGCACTCCAAAGAGGCACTGCCCCAGGAGTTCTGTCTTTGTGGAGAGCCAAGTAGGGTGGAGGAACCCAAGAGAAACAACTAAAACTGTACTTCAGAACACAAATGGCACCTTCAAAGTCACAGGACAAACAAAATAATGAAAACTACATATGGTTAAACCCAGAAGAAAGTTCTAGAAAACTGGCACTTTTAATAAACTTCAATTCTACGAAACAGAAAGGCACAAGAGGAAAAGAAGGGAAGATGAAAAGGGATATAAGGAGGTCAAGGAAACTCATATATTGATGGTATAATGAAAACCATCAAGTTGGAGGCAATAAAGAGTTAGATTAATGCCGAGAAAATTACATCATTGATACAGGGGATAAACTCTAGCAGTCTTAAACACAGAGGAAATGGGAGAAGCAATAAAGATTACTAGAAAGGAAATTATCTACTTGAAGGATAAGTAATGGAGACAAAGTCCAAGGAGGATAGGCTGTCCTAAGGAAGAATCAAAATATGTGGGTGTAGAACCAGTTAAGTATAACTGAATAAAACACTGCAGAGCATTCAAAAATTTAGTATATGAATCAAAAACTTTAAAAAAGGAAGAAGAAAATATAGGGGAGTGTTTATCTGATATCAGGATGGGCACAAGCTTTTTAAACAAATAATATCAATGACAGCAGATTATTATATATTCTTATATATTGAGAGAAAGATTTGTATATACACATTTTTTGAAGTTTAAAAAATTTCACGAAACTGAAATAAATAATAAACTTGGGAAAATGCCTGTGATATATATGACATGGAATTAATATGCTTAATATATAAAGCATTTTTATAAAACAAGTAAAAAACAGACACCCTCTCATAAGAGGAAAAATTACAAATCAAAACAAGCAAAAATCATATATCACAAAGACTCAAGCAGCTGATAGGTACTTGAAAACATACTTCATTAATAATTCAAATATAAAACAGCACTAACATAAGTTTTTGTGTTTTATATTTGTAGATTTTTTAAAAATTATAATACTTAAAATGATTCTGCCATGTATAGTTGGTTTTTAAAAGCACAATTTAAGTAGTACTGCCCCTCCCATAGGACAGATTCCCCTTATCTCTTGGGGTTCTGTTTTGCCTTAACTTCCTCCACGGAGTTTTCTCCATCCACCCTATCATGTCCTCCCTATGACAATATTTTCATTGCATCTTACACTTTGGGCCATTTATCTGAACCATATTGTGACAATCTGAGGATTTATTTACTCGCCTTTTGGCATTCTGGTAAGACTAATAATAACTAAAGCTTATATTAAGAATTTACATTATAAGGGGCAATATTTAAATGTTTTTACTTCATTTAATCCTCCCAATAACCTTACAATAGGCATAATTTTTAACTGAAGCTTAGAGTTTCAGTACCTTATCCCTTGTAACAGGGCTGGCACCTTTTCCATCACCCTCACTCAAACTGAAACAAAGATTCTGTCCCAGAAGGGAGCGGATCCCTCATTTCCTGGGCCTCGGGTAGCATTATAATACCTTCTTCTGAGGCTACACTACCAATCAAAAGACAAAAGTGTAAAGCAAGTGTCTCAAAAGTATAAAGCAAGTAGCTAAATTAAAGAATGCTCAACATTGACATTCTTGAGTTTGTGGCTCTCAGTAAGCCATACTTTTCCCTGTGGGGGTCATCTCCATGTTTCAGAATGTTACGTTCCACCATAAAGATACCAAATGGAACTGGGGTACTGAGAAACTCATGACTTAATCCAAATGATTTCCTGATTCTCCAGAAGAAACCATCTTGCTACATTCACATGCTGCTTTGTAAATGCCAAAGAGATAATGGAGGGAAGCCATATCTATGAAGGTTACAGGGCACATTCGAATTATTAGCAGTGAAGTCTGGTGAAGACAAGGTTATCTCCCTTTGTTCACAAGAAGAGGGACATGAATCCCTGGGATAAAGAAAACTGATATGAGGGGCTTCAGATTTGGGGAGAGAGCAGTGAGTGAGCAGCAAGAGAGGATTTTCTAATATGCATCTGTGACTGGCAGAAAACAAGGGAAGAATAGGGAAGGTACATTTCTTTGCAGAATACAGATGCTGCTGTACTCCTCTAATCAGCCACAACCCTGGAGTGCAGGATTCGTATAAAAACCAAAGCTACCAGGGCCAGTCGTTTAAGAATCCAGGCTTAGGTGTTAAACACATCTGGGTTTGGGTCTGCTCTGGAGCTCTCCTAAGTGCCTGGGAGCAATTTTCTTAACCTTGTTAAGCCCAACGTGTTTAGCTCAGTGGTAGAGCACTTGCCTAGCAAGCGCAAGGCCCTGAGTTTGATCCCCAGCACCCAAACAAACCAACACACTCATAAAATTAGGAAAATAAAAGGGACAATTTCATGGGTTGTAATTAGAGGTGCATGAGGTAAGTAAGAATAGTGCTTAGCACAGAGCCTGTCATGTCATAAGCTTTCAATATATGTGAAGCATTAGTATGTCATAAAATTGACCTGCCAGTGAAAATGATCTTTTCATTTATATCTGATTTGTATACATTATTTTTAATAGACACATTTTAAGAAAAAGTGTATGTTCTTTACTCTCTGAATGGAACATGTTGAACACAGTGAATGCTTTCACTTTGTCGTTGTTGTTGTTGTTGGGCTTTTTTGATGCTCGCCTATCTGTTCAAACATAAGCAATGCAGTACAGAGTCACCATTTTGTACAATTCATGGCAAGTCCTTCCTGATTTTGAATTTTCCTGAAAGCTCCATCAAGTACTGGAACTCAAGGTTGCTCTAATCCAGAGCTATGGCAATACCTGGGGTAGTTTACCCTTTCACAATGGAGTCCCAGCCAGCCAGTTTCTATGAGTCCAGACCAGCTTCTCAGTCTTCCTCCGTCTCCCTTGAAGTCAGCCTCCTTCTTTTCTCTAATGCTCTTCCCACACTGGTTATAGTTTTATGGCGGGGTCAGGGGGAGACCCCATGACATTTAAACTTGTGTAACTTACTTATTTCACTCAGCATTATGGTTTGAAGTTGCTACACAAAGAAGAAGAGTATTATCCCAGAAGGAGTCCTGGATGAGAAATCAAAGGATCTCATTTTGAGTCCTGGTTCCACCATTAATAACTGGATGAATCTGCAAAAGCCTCCGAACCTTGCTAACCTCAGTTGCCCCATCTATGAGGTGAGCTTCATTAATTCATTACACTCATAGTTAGTGATTACTTGGTACAGGCAAGGCATATTTCTAGGTGCTATGTATACAAAAAATGAACCAGACAGACAGGTCTCTTCAAGTATACCTTCTAGAAGTGGGAAAGAGGCCTAACAAAATGCATACTCAGAAGTTAATATTCAATAGTACTAACAGATAAAAACTATAAAGGTCATCCAACAGGATGATATAAAAGAACATGGCAGGTTGCTCATCTCTGAGAGTTGTCAGGCTTTCAAATAAGTTTCAACAAAGGTTGTTTAAACTGTAAAATAAAAAAATAAAATTAATTCTTAATTAGAAAATGCCCACACACTTGTAATAGCAAACACCCCAGATCCTGTGATTCCCAAAGGAGCAGAGGTACATCAAAGGAGGAAGGACATCCAGATGGCATTCGTTGAGAAATATTACTCTCCAGGTGATAAAACACTTTTGCTTGTCCTTATCTAAGTTTGTCCTCTAAGTTTGCTCCGCTCAAATACAGGGACCGAGAGTGATATAAGAAAAGGAACAACTTTTTATATTGCACACAGTGGCAGTCTTGTATCTTGCCTAAACTAGACCTCTATCAACATTAGAAAGGAAAGTTTTTGAATAATACATGAGAAAGTAAAGCAGTGCCTCGACCCGATGTCCTGCAGCGACCTTGTGCAGTGGGCGCAACTTGTCAAGTGTTTTTTATAGATCATTTGATACTTTAAAGGTTGGAGAATCCCAAAGCAAAGTGCTCCAACCACCACTAATGAAGACCACTAAGATATTAAGATGAAGCAATTCTGGTACTATGATAAGAGCACAGTTGCATATCTTGACTTGGGATTTTTATTTTACTGGGCTACCACTTGGTAAATATCTAAAATATCCAGTGAGGTTAGAATGAGTACTTTACAGATAAGACAACTGAGGTTCTGGGTGAAAGTTCCCCCGACAAAGTATTGCTGAAGGTACTTCTTGGTTTAGCACAAAGATACTTCTACGGAGCCTTTCAGGAGCTCGGGCCTCACTGTTTTCCGCTCTGGATCTTGGAACCCATCACACTCTTGCCTGTCACTGGCTTTGCTGTTGTGCTCCCTTTATTCACTGGCTCCTCTTTGTCTCCTTCCTCATCTTGAATACAGGTCCTGCTGCTAATTTTTCTCTACCATAGCACACTTCTTTCCTTCTAGCTGCTTATGAAGGGATATCATTATGTTTCCAATGTGTTTATTTGTGTATGATCAGTCTCCCCCATCGTGAAGTCCAAGTTCCTGCCCACGTGGTCCTTGCTGTATTCCTAGCACCAGGCACAGATCCCAATAAACACTTGTTGAGTGATGAATGGAAGGAGGGAAAGAAAAAAGGCCAACACATCACTTTTGTTTGATGTTTTAAACATAAAATAAAAACATTTTTTTCCAACAGTGTGTTAGGAAAAGGTTAAAATATATAAAAAGTTGAGAGATTGTGCAGTATTGATTCAACGATTATTAACACAAAATAAGAGCTATTTAAGTTGGTTTTAAGAAAAAAACAAATTTAAAATTAGATTAGCTGATTGTGATGCAAATATTCATTGGGCCAAAAATCTCTACCAAATGCTTCAGGAATCCTCAGGGTTAGAGAACATAGTCACTATGTGGCCCAGAGTAGCATCTTGGACAGAAAGCTACAGGCTCCCACGTGCAGAAGTTATACTTCTGCACAGTTCCCGGTGATACCACAGGTGTTGGGGGTCGGGGACCCTAACCCTAAAAAAGGCCTAAATGCGCTCTGCTATATGAGTAAGCTTACTTCCCCTCTCAGTGGCTGTTTCTCCTCCTGTGAAAAAGGGGTTAACGTCCCAGACTTTCCCACCTCATCCCTCACTAAGTCAGGATAGTGGGAACCAGAGCTAAAACATTATCCTTTGTAAAAGTTCAAAGCATAAAGTGCTGTTAAAATGTAAAGGATTCTGGTAATAAGGGGCACACATGAAGCATCTGGGTATCTGGTGTTTCCCTTTTGACTAATTTGTACTGTTCATGAGGAATTCCAGGTTCACTCCCAAGTCCTGTTATCTGGCAGGACTGTGGATTCCAACCTTGTGGTTCCTCCTGCAAACACGGATTTGAGCCAAAGGCAAACCTGCAAAGGCCTCTCAGATACAGCTCACTCCCCGGAAGCTGATGGCTTTGAATATTTTGCCAAGTTTCCTTCCCACTCTTGGCAGAATATTCCAGCAGAAAGCTTATAGAATGTCTGTCTTCCGCCTCTTCCCTCCCCAGCTGCTGGATTCCTGTCTTACATCCACCTTCCTACTCCTTTTCTTCTTCTCCCTCCCAGACCAAAACTTGTAGGGACCCTTTGCCCTGAATTTCAGCAGGAAATACAACCAGCAACCAGATGTCTGACTTTTTCACCCCTAGCCATCTCCCTGTAAACTTCCGGCCTTTCCTCTCTGTTAGATCTTTTAGCTTCTTCACACTCCATGTTCTTCGGCTCAGACACATGAACATCCTCCAGAGGAGAAACAAAAAACAGACTGCAAAGTGCAACAAATGTGCAGGGGATTTATATGCCACCACACCCCCCACCCCACCCCGCAAAGCAACGTCTGAGGATGTCAGAGGGTTGGTACCAGGAGGAGAGGACTTCAGCTTTTAGGTTCATCTGGTCTATCTCTAAATTCAGATCCAATAAAGACTAGAGGCTTTCATCAAGGACAGAGATAATTAAATGAATTTACAACTTAATGAACATACCAAAGAAAACAAATGCAGATTCTGACCATCAAAGTGTTTGAGTATGAAAAAATAGTAAGTAAAGTAGCTTTCTGAGCCTCAGGAATAAGGAAAGCCCCAGATCTTCTCTCACATAAAGCAGATGACTTTGGAACTAGGAGGTACCATAGAGAGGCTCATTGCACCTATTCTCTTTCCCAGTGGAGAAGCTAAGGCTCTGTTGGAGAGGGAAGGACTTGCACACGTTCCTTGCTGGGTGGTAGGATGGGGCGTCCCACTCAGGAGCACTCTGCTGGCTCTAGTGCGCAGCCTGGCCTGGCCTGCCTGCTCTCTCTGCTTCCTGCCCTGCTCTTGTGATGGCTGCTGGGCCTGTCTTATTCTTATCTATGGCAACCAATCACAAAGCAGCAGTCACCTTGAGAACTTGCCTTCCTGTGTCCACCGGGTGTCTAATAAACACTCAGAAAGGAGAGAAACCAAAGCTTTTGTTTTGTTTTAATAAGAGAGAATATGGTCAGAATCAACTTTGCTTTTCAAGTCAGCAACAAGGAGCAAGTGTTTCTTAAAGAAATGCATGAAAAGCATATGAGTCATTTTAAGAAGCCTTTCAATGGGATTTTAAACAACAGTCACTCAATTGCAGAGTCCAGTGCCACCCTCCTCTATTTCGTCCCTTCCTCTCCACCTTCTCTAGGTTCATCTGCCTTTATTGGTGCAAATTCACATTCGGTCATTTCTAGACGCATGACTTTGACCAAGTCACTGCCTCCTGTGTGCCTCAGTTTCTTCACCTATGAAGTGAGGGTGATAGCCTCTTACCTGACACAGTTGCCATGGGGATTATGTGAAATGAGAGCTATCACACTTAGCCCATAGAAAATATTTAACATAATTGTTCTCTTCAATTCTCTTCCTCTGTAATGGAAGGCGCCATACTCATGTCCCTCTTCAGTGAGCTCAATGGTACCTTGCTTCCTTGCCCACTTGAATCTTTGTCTCCTGCAGCCTCAGCTGCCTTCTAGAAGAAAGACTGACCTGGATATTAAGCATGTATTCACTTTGTCTAGGTTGGAAAGGCACCTCATCCTGTGCTATAGTTTGAATGTGTCCCCCAAAGATTCACGTGTTGGGAAGTTGGGCCTGGCTTGGTGATATGGGAGTAGTGGAACCTTTAAGAGGTGGGGCCCAGGGAGAGAGCCTTAGCTCACTGGGGCACCTGCCCCAAGAAGAGATTCATGTACTGCTCATGGGACCTTGAGCTCTTGAGAGAGTTGTTACAAGAGCAAGTTGGACCACTGAATCAGCCTCTGGCTTCCTGTTTGGCCATGGGTTCGCTTCCTCCCACATACGTTCTCACCATTGTGATGCCATCTGCCTGCTCTTGAACTTTTAGCCGCCAAGACTATGGACATAACAAACCACTTTTCTTTAAAAGTAGCCTATCACAGTTATGTTGTTAGAGTAAAAAAGTGGACCAATGCAGCCTGGCAGGGTCACTGTGGGAAGTGTGTGTCTCTTCTGTCCCAGGAGTGCAGCCAAGGGCTCTGTCCTGGGTATTTCCAACTGTACACGTCAAAAAAATCTAAACTTTTCAAGAAAAAAGGAGAATAAAGGAGAAGGTGGGGGAGAAAGAAAAGAAAGAAAGAAAGAAAGAAAGAAAGAAAGAAAGAAAGAAAGAAAGAAAGAAAGAAAGAAAAGAGGGAAAGAAAGAGAACCAGGGCCCGACCTTAATGTAAATGAATCCCAAGGGGGGGGGGCTGTTGGCATTGGGCTCAGAACAATGAGTTAATTGAAAGTGGTAATGAGAAAAAACAGCTGACGCTCATAAACCCACAGCTAATGAACAGTTCAATTCCTGGGCAGTGGGTGAGAGACTGGCTTCCTAGCCAACAAAGATGTCAACAGCTTCTGAAAATAATTGCCTAAAGAACACCAAGCTATGGGCTTGAGGCAAATTACACCTCCAGGCCTTGGTTTCCTTGTACATAAAATGAGTACATTAGTAGTACCTGTCTTCCCAGGCTCCCAGCATTGCTTTTGAGTATCAAATAAGACACTTTATTCAGAACTCCCTACTAAATAAGGGATGTGTTGTGAAAATAGGAGAGGTCTGAATGAACTGAGGAATCAGATTATATGCTTAACCAGGCTAGACTCAGAAAATAATTCATACTACATATGATTGATGTGAGAATTACATAAAATTATCCATCCATCCGTAGACTCTATAGAGGGTATTTAGAATGGTAGCCCTGATGGTAAGCACTGAATAAATGTTAAACATTATTTTTGGGGGGTTGTGACTCTCAGAACTGCCTGGCCTTATAGTGACTAATCCAAACTTATGACCAAAGGCCTAGTTTGGGCATGTACTTTGCTTCTTTTTCTAATTATTTCTGGTCATGTGGGTCAAACATCCCTTCCACCCACAGCTTTCTTGCATCATACAAAGAGAGTTAGTCTGAGTAGACAGAGCAGCAGAGAATTTTAAAGACAAAATGACTGACAATACTGCTGAGATCTAACTCATTGACATGCCGATTTCAGTGGACCCAAAAATCATGTTGCACTGGGAGCTCATTGCATGCTGACTTGTCCACCTGCAAAACCAAAGAAGGGTGTGTCTTTAGTGAGCCTTTTATCTACACAACTGATAGAGTCCTTGGCAAAAGCAACCGAGAATAGTACGTGTGTGCATGTGTGTGTTTGTGTGTGTATGTAATGAAAAAGGGATGTGGAATATTCTGTAGGAAAAAATGGCATGCTCTTTGTAAGACAGAGGAAGCTTCAAGCAGTGGTCTGCCTAGCTGTCTATCTGCTCACCTCTATCCCGCCTCTGTCTGACTCTTAAGGTTTCTCAGAAAGCCCTTCTCAAAGAGACTCGTTAGATCACATCATCATCATGATGGTAGTAGGAATTGAACCTGGGACTGTCACACTGAGGTACGTCCCAGCTGCTTTTAAATTTTTGTTTTTTATTTTGAGACATGGTCTCACTAAGTTGCCAAATTGCCCGGACCGGGTTTGAACTTGCAATCCTCCTGCCTCTGCAAAATGGTGGGATGACAGGCATGACCATCACATCAGGTTAGATTGTCTCATTATTCACATGCAGCCTTTAGCGGGAATTTAGGACAGGTGCCCAGAGATCTCGACCATCCTGCGCTAAGCACAAATTTCACAGCAAGTGCACGAACGGAGTCTCCGTGGCTGTGTTTTAACATGTCCTTCAGTACAAGCCAAGAGTGACATTAAGCACAACTGAGTGATTCACACATTGCCAGTAGGGGTGAAAATTGGCACAACCCTTTTAAAGTACATTTGGCGATATTTTTCAAAACTAAAGATGCATCTACCCTTCAACTCTGCTTTTACTTCAAGAATGCTGTCTGCATTAACATGCCCATGCATGCAGCAGGACGCAGGCACAAGCCTGCTGGTCACAGCATGTCAGTAATAGGAGAAAACTGGAAACAACCCGAGGGCTCATCCAAATGCACAAAGACTCAAGGATGCTTACTGAGCAAGGCTTGTAATAGTGAAAAATAGTGAAAGAGAGAAAAATAGTGAAAAAGAGAGAGTAATAGTGAAAAAGAGATGCTTACTGAGCCAGGCTTGCAATAGTGGAAAGGAAAGCAAAGCAAAATCCATTTGTGTAAGCTGTGTAAACATTGAGATGATTTAGTATGTAGTCTAGAGGGGCATGGAAAGGCTCCAAATATAGAGAAGGTAGAAAAAGTAGATTGCAAAATGTTTAGTGAAACACTTTTGTATAGTATATGCATAGAAATAAGGTCCAGATGAACTATTAACAGTTGTTATCTTGGTAGAGGAGGGAAGGGAGACCACAAGATTCTTACCCTTCCTACATTATTTAATTCCATAATACTTGATTTCCAAAGAAGATATAGTAATTCTGAATTTTTTTAAACAATCCATAAGGGCGATTAAGGAAATACACATGAACAAAACAGGGTAAGTAAACCACAGGGTTGAAATTACAAGGACATACATTTGGCTCTTGAGGCATATAGCTGGGTTTGAAGGCAGTTTCGAGGATCCAGAGAGAAGGTTTGATTTACGCTCTTTGGTGGGATCTTCGGTGGACGGTGGCCGTGGCTTGCTGGGATCTGGGACTCAGAAAGCTCAAAGGTCTGCTCAGCGTTGAAAGCCACAAACACCAACCAATTGGCTTGGTCTGCTGATTGATAGTGGAACTCAGCTTCACAGTAAGGTCAAGCAGTGTCCCTGGATGCAAGGACAGCTCCCTTCCTTTTTTTTCCTGTGGAGCTGGTATTCAGAGGGACCATGGTCCAAGCCCCCCACCAGCACAGATATGAATGTAAGTCAGCGGGAGAGTAAGGACTTCCAAAGGCCTCCACCCCCACCCAAGCTGGGAACTCTCAACAGCAGATTTTCCCTCCTTCCCGTCCTCACTGAGCTCCTAAGAAAACGTGCCATATTTCTCCCCTATAACCTTCTAATTCTCTGAGTTTGGGTTCAGAGTAAGTGGAACCAGAAAAATCTGATTATACACAGGAGACACTTAATTCTAGGAGGCAGACTGCAGGGCAGACTCTGTCCACAACTCCTCATGTTGTGCTGCCTTAGTCAGTCCCAGCTGTGGTGACAAAGCACCTTAGACCAGGTTACTTATCAACAATAGAAATTCATCCCTTACAGTTCTGAAGACTGAGAAGTCCCAAATCAAGGCATCAATAGACTTAACATCTGGTGAGGACCCATTCCTCATAGATTGCATCTTCCACGTACCCTCGTGTGGAAAAAGGGATGAACAAGCTCCCTTGGGCCTCACTGATAAGGGCTAATCCCGTTTGCAAGGATGGCACTCTCAAGACTAAGCACGTCCCAAGCCCCCTCTGAATAACGTTACTTTGGGGCCTAGGAATCAACATATGAACAGAGGGGGCAGGCACACCGGCCCATAGTGAAGGGCTCTCAAAGATAGCTGGGTGGGGCAGAGTCCTCCTCCCCAGCAGGACATCGACAGTTCTAGAACCACCATTCCAGGGTCTGAAGAATAGGACACGCACCTCTCTTGATTCAGTAGTCACCCGGACCCACTGAAAGGGTAGCAAATGGCGAGAAGCAATTAGTCTTTTTAACTGTGCCTCTGCTGAGAGATCCCACAAACAGTAATGTTTCTGAAGAGAGGCCTTGAACTCCACAGGAGGCTTTCTAACATTGAAGAGATTTAAAGGGTGTCATGTTAAATACTCCTGAATATTTAAAAAGCCACCTTATGGAAAGAGGTATCAGACCCATTCTGTGGATTTCTAGCAATATGTATACCTATTAGTGATGGGCATGAGTTACAGGGAAAGGGGGGACTTCTTTTCCTTCATTTTAAGGAATTACTTTTCTAAGAAACCGAGTAAAGAAAGTAGTCTGCTCTTTCCTACAGCAGTGAATTCCCCATTATAGGAAGTATGTAAGTAGACAGCTGATGAGCATTTGGCAGGCTTATTAGAGGTTGACTAATTGATGCTCCCTTCTAACATTACATTAGAATGTGCCTTTCAAAACAAAGGGCTGCATCTGCTTATTGATGGTCATATGCCCAGGACCTTGGCAGTGCGATACAGAGGATGTTTGTGGCATATTTGTGAACAGGGTCTTAAAAGGTGAAGGAAGGAAGGAAATCAAAGGTCTATGTATTCTTTGCCTAGCGTGCATCCTGCTGCAGAACAGTGGAAAGGCTCCTTTCAAGGCATCTGCTTGGACCCCGTAGAATTTTTGGCATTTTCCAAGTTAGTATTCCCACCGTCTAGAAATCTGAATCCTCTGTGATCTTCAGAGTCATTCAAATCGTCTAAATTTCGGAAATGACTCCTCAACCTATAGATAAAGCAGGCTGTAAGAGTAAATTTCAGATCTGGGCATTCTCAAGGAATGTAGCAGCATGGTGAGGCACTAGCAATTCGGGCTTTGGATCCAGACCATTGACTCTGTCACTGCGAAGTGTGACCTTGGGCAAATGGCCTCCTTATGTTGCTGTCAACCTCAGTTTTCTCACCTATAAAGTCAGATAATAACAACATACTCAACGGTACAATTTAATTCTCTAAATTAAAATTACTATTTCATATGCTCATCTCTCATCCACAGACAGCGGGCCCTCCATTCTGTGCTGCCGTTTATCCCTGCACTGCTCGGCGTTCAATGACAGCTCGAACTGTGGTCTGGGAAAAAATTGGAGAAGAGTCTGAGCTCACCAAGCAGTTGTCAGGCAGCAAAGGCTGGCTGGCCAGTAGGGAATAAGACTGTTACCCACTGATGAACATTTTCGGAAGCAGGTTAAGGTGGGGAAAATTCTATTTTATGTTCAGAAGTCCTTTATGGAACAGACGGTTTGGCAGTGAGAGCTGTCTTGCTCAAGACTTCACACCGGCCCCAGCCAAAGGAGCATGTTCTTCCGTGAGAGCTGGGGCTAATGAGACTCTGCCTGGGGAAATGTAGTTGGACACTTAGCTCAGAGCTGGGGGAGGGAAGGAGAGGAGGATGCCAGCAGTCTTTATGAACTCATTAGGTAAGGGAAGCACCCTAACAGAGTAGAGTGGTTTAGCAAGAGTTGAGGGCAGGTGGCTTACACAGGTTATGGAGGCTTCAAGGAAGGAGCTAGCTTTAGGCCGTAGTCCTTAGCATCCTGCTGCGTTCTGGCAGCCAGAGTTTCTGCCCATGATCCCATCACACTGAGGCTGGAAATGGTTAAAATCTCTTCTAGTTACCACCACCAAGAACTAGAGCCAAGACCAGCACCCAGGTTGGCTGACTTCTGGAAAGTTCTGGGGTCTTGTGCTGATGCAGGATTGTTCAGTTCATTCTAAAAGTATTTGTTGAGCATCTGCTCTGTCCCAGATCTGATGCTAGATTTTGAGGATATAAAGAAGAGCAAAGACACTCATTTACTGACAGGGTCGGCAGATGTGGACTAACTGGCTTGGTACTAGGCCTCGTGCTGGGTTCATGGACACAAAGATAATGTTGTTCATCCCTCCTAAAAGCACACGTTGACTTCATGTCATGTGACATTGCAAACAAAGATAAATCTGAGCCTCTGTCCTACCTTTGGGGAGCTCACAGTCCATGGATCAAACAGACACACAAATGTAGCAGTGTACAAACAATGTCATGACAGAGGAATGGAGGGAGGGTTGAGTTCTGTCTGGGGTCACTGGGATGTTTTCTACTGGGGGAGGAAACTACAAGGCATAGTCAGCCAGGCAGAGAAGAGCCTGGAATGTTAGAGCAATGGTGTCAGTGGTTCTAGGGGAAGAAGGCAGGAGATTGGCCGCAAAGATGGTTCAATGTCTGATTATGGAAGCCTTGCTAGGTGTCTGAATTTGACCCTCAGCCAGCAGAGAGCCGTCGAGTGACTTTAACTGAGGAAGTGACATTGTGGATTGTGGACCTCAGAAGATGAGGCAGAGGCAGAAATATCAGAGGGAAGCAGTTGCTATTCAGATGAGTGAATGAAAGCATGTACTGGATTAAGGGAAACAATAAAGAGGGATTCAATTCTGAGTTCACCTCTTCCCCTACCAAGATCTGAGCCCCTGTTCCCCTTTCTCAGCCCCAGCTCCTGGCATAGTGTGTGGATTCCATTGTAAACTCCATGGATATGTGGAGAGTAATCTATTAGCACTAAAACCCGTGCCCAAGTCCTCCCCATGGGCCACTACAGAAATTGAAGGAGAGACAGGAAGGAAGGGAACATGCCAGGGTCCTGCAATCTCTGCCTCTCCACTATTTCAGCAGTATGAAGGCCTGGGAAGTGGTGCTAGGGGATCTAGGAAGCAGCTTGAGTTGCTCGTTCAAGGACATGAGGTCCATTGCCCCTGTTCTGCCTTCTTCCTCATGAATTTGCTACTGATGACTCCCTCCTCCTCAAAATTCCCCCTTCCTTCAGTACGTAAAAGTCAGTTCTTCTGGATTTGCTTGAGCAGCATGGCTCTTCCTTACCCTATTGTCCATGACCCCTCTGAACTCTGCCCCTCTATATTTACACTTTCACATAGAGAGAGCTCATCTTACTGCTAAAGTGTGGTAGCTTGCAAAGGAGCTGAAGTTCTACCCTTGAGGGACTTATGCACATGGCCCCTTGTCACATGATTTTGTCATTCCTCTGATTAAAAGTTGGAACTCATTTTTCCAGTCCTCGGATCTGGACTTGCTTGTGCTAACAAGTAATTAAGAAAAGCGATGTGAGCAAAGACCAGGAAAACATTTGTGTATTGGTGCTCACCAGCTCTTGCTGTGCTCCAGGCACTGAAATCACCATTTGAAGAATACTTAGCTAACCTACTGGAGAGGTCATATGAAGGAGCACTGGATGCTCTGGCCAGCAGCCTAATGAACTTGTGAGAGAGTCTGTTCTAAACCCTGTTCTAGCTTCCAAAGATACACTGTAAGCAGGCACATCCAATTCATGAGCTTACAGATCAATGAGAGGAAGACCTTTTGATGAAGTAATCACCATACTAAATATATACCAGCAAAGGAACGTGTGTGCTCTAAAGACAGGAATAAGTTCTATGAGAACAGAGACTGAAGGAGCCTCTCTAGACTAAAAGCCATGAAGAGCTTTCCTCAAGTAGTGGTGCTAAAAGCTGAGGGGTGAACAGGAGTGGACAAGGGTGGGGGCCTGGGGATCGAACATGCAATCAAGGAGAAGGTACTGCAGAAGATTCTGAGAGAAGGCCAGCGTGGAGGTACACAGATGAGGACAGAAGAGGGAACTGAGGTGTGGAAGCTGTGAACAGTGAGGGGTGCCCTCTATTCTAAAAAAAATGGGAAGTATCTGTGTGAGACGGTCTCTAGAGTCAATGGTTTGCAAGAGAGCAGATTTATATAGGACATTTACAAACTATGACACACAAGCGAAATGCAGGAAGAGTGCAGAACTAATGTCTGTGCACCAGAGACCCGAAAGATCCAGTCAAGGGCTGAGAACCCACCGCAATGTGCTTGCTTCAGCAGCACATATACCACGGCAATGTCCCGTGTCAGTCCATGGCTGCACTAAAAGCCTGAAGAAATCTATACTGGAGCCAGGATACGACACTCACAGCCGAGATGAAGACCAGAGCTCCTTTAATGGGAACAGCAGCCATCCCTGATAACAGCGAGGCCCCGAGCTCCTCCTGTGACGAGAACAGCTGAGTTCACTTCAGGCAAACCCGCTGCAACAGAGCTTCTCCTGGGAAACAGTGGGCCGCTATCTTCTGCTCTCGTTCTCTTTTATGTTGTGTTGGCAACAATCCTCAGGTGGATCCTCTACACCCAAGACCACACCAACTCAGTTCAGTTGGGTGTTCCTCCTCACGTTGACCACAATCAGTCCACCAAGGAAAGGAAGTCTTTCAAAGCATGTAAATCCAAGGAGTGCTGGGGATTTGACAAGACACTAGGGTTTTGACAATGTCATTCTCTCTATTGCGTGGAAGATACACTGAAAGTGTCAAGAAAAGAAGGAAGGAAGGCAGGAAGGCAAAAGAAAGAAAGAGAGAAAGAAAGAGAGAAAGAAAGAAAGAAAGAAAGAACGAAAGAAAGAAAGAAAGAAAGAAAGAAAGAAAGAAAGAAAGAAAGAAAGAAAGAAAGAGAGAAAGAAAGAGAGAAAGAAAGAGAGAAAGAAAGGTGAAAAGAAAGAAAGGCAAAAAGAAAGGTAAAAGAGAATCTGAAATAAACATAATAAAAATGTATACTGGATGATCTAGTTTAATCTTTGTCATTTTTATTAGACAGAAGCCCGAACATCCAGACTGTCTCCTTCAATACCTTGCAGTTTTTGTCTGTACATTTTCCTTCCTTAGGAAACTGAGGCCACTGCTCGTGGTTTTAAACTCCCAGAAATTTTCCTTCTTCACCCAAAAGAGCTCTTGATTCAAAGACTGGAGCTTCTCTCTCTGCCAGGTAACACAGCCTTCAGTCACTCTTACAGACTCCAACTCCTTTCCCTCTCCTTGGCTCTGAACCCCACTTCCTGATCCACCCACACATGACTGCAGACTCCTCTTTGCCAGGCAGGGTCTTCCTCACGCTCATGCGTGGCTCCCAAGCCTCCTCTTCTTTTGTACAGTTCTCCCTGGCTCGATTCTTCACTCCACCATTTTATTTTATCTTGGATCAAACTGGAGACTCTGGCCAGACTCCCCATGCTGAAGGCTGCCAGTACATGGATGGGAAATGGAAAGGACTCTAGCAAGAACCTCAAGTGCAGGAAGAGACATGCAGACCCTCGTACTCAGCCCACATCCTGTGTCCTTCTCGGTATTTCTTTTCTTTTTAATTTATTTAATTTATTGTAATGGTACATTTTAGATGTACATAGTGATAACATTCATCATAGGGGATTTGTACCCGTACATGATATATCTTGTTGCTCTTCTCTGTACTTCTTGCTCAATCTGACCCTCCTGCAGAAGCAGGCACCCCCTGAGACAAGGAAGGGTGCTGCCAGTACCAGAAGATTCTCTCCTAGCTCTTGGAGAATCCTAGCATCTTGGAGCTTTTCAGCCTGTGGGTCTGAACAGAGACAGAAGCTTGCCTTGGGGGTGGAAAGCTCCTAGCTGTGAGTTCTCCTTCCGAGGGACCTGGTGCATTAGTTATTTTCACATTGCTGGGACAAAATACCCGACTCCTGCATCCTAAAGGATGAGAGGTTTATTTTGGCTCACAGTTTTCAGAGGATTCAGTTCATGGTTGTTTGGTTTCAAGGTGGAAACGGCAAGTTGGAAGGGCCTGGTGGAGGAAAGCTGCTCACCCTATGGCAGCCAAGAAGCAGAAAGAGAAGGGAGGAGTGGAGGAGGGACATAAACCCTCCAAAGGCACACCCCCAGTGATCTACCTCCTGCAACTAGGCCCTGCCTCCTCACAGCACATTTAATTATGAATTTATAAATGGACCAATCTACCAATGAGTGGCCCCCTGACTCAGCTACCTTCCAAAAGCCACACCTCTGAACCCATGACATTTTGGGGTTATATTGCAGATCTAAACCATAACAGAAGGTGTTCTCCTGCCTAGAGCCACCTTCTAATCCACAGGAAATTACCTAGCTTGTCACCTCCACTTTTCTCAGTTTCTTGCTATCACCATCAGGCTCCCCATGTTGCCGAGGTCTTTGTGTGTATAAATTCTTCTGCCTAGAAAACTCTACCCACCCTTATCCCCATCCTTACAACTCCCTCATTTAATCCACTTCTGTTCTCTTTTCCGATCTCCCCTTGTGCTCCTGTTGGTCAGCGCAGCCCTCCCTGCCCTTGGCTCTGTGCCTTCACTGGACCCATGTTCCTTTCTATACAGTGGTTAATTATTGCCCATGCCTTCCACTGAGTTGTGGAAACTGTGTGGGTAGGACAGGTCTGTTCTGACTCCCCATTGTGTCTGGCACGTGTTAAACAGGAGGTTGCCAGTAAAGTTATGATGAGTGTGTAGATGACCGACGGGGACAGTGATCCCTGCTGAGCAGATCCCCTGGTTCTCACTGTGTGCTGGCCTGGCAGTGTTGGAGTCCAGAAAGCCTGTGGAGTCTGCTGTGGTCACAACTACTTCATCAGGAAGGTTTCCAGAGCTACTTCCTTTCTGTGAAAGTGGTTTTGGCTTGTGCCATGTGGATGGTGAGGAAGCAGCCCAATCGGCCTGGCCACAACAGCCTAGTGAGACTGATAAGGCCTTGCCAGATTGCAAGTGGCTGGGAGTGACAGAAACTAATCCTTCCTAAAGAAGGCTTGGTATCAACTTCTACCAAGTAAGAGAACTGTGTTTTGGGTGGTGGCAAGCTTGGGGTCTTCTCTTGAGAGATCTAACTACCGCAAATTATGGAAAAGTGAAAAAAGAGCAGGAGGTCAACCCCAGTGCTGGCAGTATCCCCAACCACACACTGAACTGTTATTCTGGAATTCTGCGGTACAATCCCGCCTTGACATCTCTGGAACCAAAGGACCGTCAAGGCTGAGAAAACCACATTCCTTGCCACCCCACTCTCCCAGGTATCCTTGTGATGTGCCTGCTTTACCACGCAGATCATGTTTGCCTTTTTCTCTCAAGTTAAGGAGTAGGAGCAATCCAAGTGTGAGAATAAAGTTGTTGGTACCTTTCTAGTACTTCTGAGTCTCTAAAGATAGCAGCCAGGAGTCAAAGTAGTACCAGGTTTCCTCTGCCCATTTGGTTGTGAGGCTTTAGCCTGCTCACGAAATTGTTCACGATGTCCTCAGAGTTCCAGCACTGTTGGGGTCCTTCACAGGCATATTTGTGAGTCAGTGGTCCTCACCAGCACCACTCAGTGCTCAGTGGTGTGGGAGTCAATGCAAATGTGTTTCCATTTCTGAGTGCCTCTCATTATGCCAATTTGTTTGTGGCTATGTGAATGTTCTGAAATCAATAAGCGAGATGTGAACATATGTGTGTCCATGAGGTTGGTTATACACCTCAAAAACGAATTGCATCAAATGAATTGTGATGAGATGAGTAAAATGAGGTGAAAAACTGCAGCTGAAAAGATTTGGCTTTGGCCGATGTTTATTGGAAGAATAAAGGGGCTGGTTGGAGATCATACTAGGCAGAAGAGATAGAATAATTAGTATCTGCCTCTCTGATTTGATTACATTTCATAAAAAGCCCTGCATGTTGCACTTTTCTAAACCAATCTCAGTGTCAAGCCCAAGAACTGACACAGGACAGGCATTCAATAAGTGTTTGTGGGTAAATCAGAAATGAAATGGCAGTCATGACACAAGAGATCAGAATAGAGACTCTACCAAAGAAACAGATGGGAAGAAGATTCAAGGAAAGAGATGGGTTTCTTTTTTACTTATATCTTTATCTCTGAATTTTCTCATTTTGCATATACCAGTAGATGTATGTATGGAAAATTTTCCATACCATTATAATTCCTGTCATATGAAACAACCTCACCCAGCAATCATAAACAGGTAAAATACATATTTTATCTTACATGAGAAATATGCTTCTTTCCTGTGGTCCTAAAACCAGAAAAAGTCCCCAGATGGTTTTTGCTGTGGCCTCAGACACATTATAGCTAGGATCACATTGGAGCTCAGATGTCACACAAATCCTCATTTCATACAGAATGGATTGGAAGAGGGTTCCTTATACTCTGTGACACATTTGGGGCAGTGGACTTTGCGGATATCTCACCTTACTTTTTAAATGTTTAAACTTTTTTTTTTTTTTTTTTGGTGTACAGCATGATAGTGCTGTTCAAAAGCAGGTTGGTGGAAGCAACACTGATGAGTTCAACAGTCTTGGACCGCTTAGCATGGCTCTTCTCTGCAATGGAAATAGTACACCGCATGACTTCGAAAGCCAGAGTTGATTTAGAGGAGCTTAACTGATTTGATTCATCAGTACAAATTGCCTCTAATGTGGCACATTAGCAATGCTCCCATATTGTCAATGATATATCCACAGAAGCATTAGTCACTATGCAAACAGAGTGAATAGGTTTCACTACACTTCAAGATAAACATGTTGGGACACTAACTCCATTCACTCAGGGCCTTTTGAACTTGCTCAGGGCCCTTACCCAGCTGTCAGAACAAATAAGTTTTATGGCCTACTTGCTCTGTGCAACTTTGCCATCACCGAAAGACATAGATTTGTTTTTTTTTTTTCGTTTTTTTTTTTTTTTGTGTGTGTGTGGTGCCGGGGATCGAACTCAGGCTCTTGTGCTTGCAAGGCAAGCACTCTAATCACTGAGCTAAATCCCTAGCCCCAAGACATAGATTTGGGTTAGAAATTACAATATTGTATATTGACACCTTTACTTATTCTTTTAGTAACCTGTTGTTTTCTCAGCTTGGTCTACAGAATATTGTGGTTTTTCTGGCACTTATCATAGGATTCATAAAACCATTTTGTTGGGCTACAAAAGTTTAGCATGATTCTTTGTTTTGATAAGAAAGTAGACAGTATTACATAGTGGTTAAAGCAGAAGTTTGAGAGTTAGGCTTACCTGGATGTGAATTCTAGTTCCACTGCTGATTATATTTGCAAACTCAGGAATCAGTTTCACTTCTCTAAGCCTCCATTTTCTTATCTGTAAAATGGCTGTGAAATCCCTCACTTCTCACTGTCTCTAGCATTACACATATCTTTCCCTTCTCATGTACTTCCTAGAATGCTGAGCGTCAAGAAAATATCCTTGAGGAGCAGCCAGGACTCATGAAGGAAAAAGAAGACCATAAGGTGGGCTGGGAAGGAAAGATAGGAGAGTCTGCAGGAGGGAGGGGATATCTCCCACAGAGAGATGGCTGTGAGAGAAAGGTACAATGACGGAAATGTGATGGCACTTGGGAGTTGAGGGCAGTAAGTGGAGGAGAGAGACTGGTTTAATAACAGGAAAGGAAAGCAGTGTAGGGGGATGAGAAAGGAGGTTGGAAAGGACTGAGTTGTGAGAAGCAAAACACACATGACTTTACAGAAGACGCAAATTAGGAATGAGCCTTATGTACAAAACATTTCAAACAAATTCCAATGATCAACATAATATTTTGCGAACATCAGATCTTTAAAAAGATACCTCCAAGGGCTAGGGATTTAGCTCAGTGGTAGAGGGCTTGCCTAGCAAGTGCAAGGCCCTGAGTTCAATCCCCAGCACCCACCCCCCAAAAAAGACATCTCCTGAGGCAGGATCTGAAACACTTCTGGGAGTTGTAAACCCACACCGGGTATAGAAATAAGTGCATTCACAGCAGCTAGTTCCTTGATGCTTTGTGACTCAGTTTCTTCATTAAAGAGAGAGAGAGAGCAAGAGAGTGTCATGGTGGTGCATGCCTATAATCCCAGCACTTGGGAGGCTGAGGCAGGAAGATTGCCATGAGTTCCAGGCCAGCCTGGGCTACATAGTGAGTTCAAAACCAGCCTGCACTACAAAGCAAGACCTTGTCTCAAACCAAACAGAGAGAGAGAGAGAAAGGATAAAGTTAGTAATTGTAACTGTGTTGTAGGGTTGCAGTGGTACTTCATAAAATACACAAGCCATGTTGTTCTGTAGTTAGGAAAAGTGCTTGGTCAATATTAGCTATTATTACATGTTAACCCAACTTATTAACCATGGTCATATCTGATTCATAGGATTTAAAGTAATTTTTACCTTTTTTTGGCCTTGTCTCTATAATTTGAATTTTCCTAGTAGAGATACATCTTTTAAAAAAATATTTACTTAGCAATGAAATATTTTAGGAAATGTAGTCTATTGAGATGCAGCTCCACTTGTAACTACCTTTCAAACTGTCATATTGAATAGTTTAGCCCTTTACTGCTAAGAACTCCCTTGTGGAAAAAAGGCCTTGTTTTACATTTTCATGATTAAATGGTCTGTAATAAGTGGGAATTCTCTAGCAAACAAGGAGCTCCTTGATGCTAAGAAGATTCTCTACTATGAACAAATGGGTGTGTAGCTTTAAAATGACAAAGTTTTGATCTTCTAGCTTTTAGATCATCCTTCAAGTGTTCAAGGGTCTTGAAGATAGAAGACAATCAAAGGTCTGTGAGTTTCACCAGAAAATATCTTTGTATTCCCACTGCTTGAGACAGTACCTAGGACACACTAGGTACGGCATAAATACTTTCAGACTGAATAAGTGAATGAGAGAATACTAAACCCAAGGGCTAGGTTTCTGGTTGGGCAATAAGGGAGTCACACCTTATTACATACTAAAATTTGATGAGGTAAAATCAAAAGAGAACAGTGCAAATTTAACTTGCAGCAAACGTAAGACGAAAAGCAAAGTAGACAATTCAGAGACTGTTTACTGAAGGCTGTGAGCACACCAGGTCCTGATCTCAATGGTGAGAATTCAGTTGTGAAGAAGAGCTTAATTACAGTGGGGAGAACAGACTTTGATCAAGTCATGACGTGTGAGAAGCGAGTCCCAGCATAGCAAGAACCAGGTGCTCTGGAAGTATATAAAGGGGGGACCCAATCTCGGTAGAGTGGAGAGGGAGGAGGGGCAGATGTGGCCAGGGCAGGCGTTTGTAAGAAAGTGGTGTTTAAACAGAGACCCAAGATTAATGAGGAGTGAGACAGGTTGAGAGTGCTAGGTACAGTGTTTCACGAAGTTCCAAGGTGGAGAGAGAATAGGCAAGGGAAACACATACCCAGATGATTTGGTTTGGAGAAAAGCCATGGCGGGGCCCTGGTAGGAGCTTTGGATTTCATCTTAAACACACTGGGAGGCTCTAGACAATTTTTACTCAAGGGCGCCTGTAATCTTATTTACTTTTTTTTTTTTTTGATGGTGTTGGGACACCATCAAAAAAAAATTGAACTTGGGACATCACACACGCCAGATAAGTACTTTGCCACTGAGCCACCTCCCCAGCCCAGCCTCATTTACATTTCCAACCGTGATAATTGTGGGGTGATAAAGGGACAAACAAGGCTGATGGAAGCAAAAAAGGAGTCCAGCAGAGACATGATGGTGACCGGACTCAGACCTGATATTGGCTATCTGTGGACAATTGACATGGAGAGAATGGGCAGATTTGAGATATGGGTTTGAGGTAGAACTGGTACGACTTGATGCTGGGTGAAGGTGGGAGGATGACCCTGTTTAAGCCTGACTAGACTCCTCCACCAAACAGCAGCTATCCTTCCACTTCATCCTAGCACTCTCTTCCCCACCTCCCTTCATGGTTTTGCTTTTCTGCCAAGTACTTATTACCATGTGACACACTAAGTTTTACTTGTCTTCACATTTTAAAAAATGACTTATTCATTATAACTTGGATTTTCCTGTTGTTTAATGTCTTATCTCTGATGCCCAAAACATGCTCGATGCATAGTAGGTGTTCAAATAAATATTTATCATCTTACTGAATTAAGGAGCAAATAAATGAGAGTGAGAGACAGGGGTAAGAGAAGAACATCTTTAGTTGGCTGTTGCTACACAATAAATAAACCCAGAGTCTCAGGGTATCTCACCGTAAACACTGATTTTCCTCACTCGTGGGTCTGTGAATCAGCCTGTGGAGCTGTGCTATAAGTGCCAGGTCTGTCAAGCTGGTTCCAGGTTGGAGGAATTGGTTTAATCTATGCGTATTTTCATTCTGCTTAGACCAATGTCTATCTAGGGGCTGATATTGTAAAGATGGATAACAGAACAACAAAAGACTGAGCCAAGCCATCAAGACTGTTTGAGGAATATGTTGGTGTCACATCTACCGGCCAAAGACACCACGGTCAAATTCAGCTTCAAAGAAGTAAGAAAGCACATTCCAACTTCTCTAGTGGAAGATTTTGCAAAGCACATGGCAAAAGGCAGAGATGTAATACTCAACAACAGCAAGAGAGTGAAGATTTAGGAACCATAATCCAGTCTAGCAATACAACTCCCAGGTATGGTTTGAGTAACTATGTGGTAGGACTGTCATTTATAGTTGTGGGAGGACTAAGAAGGACCAGGTTGGGGAGGACGGAGCAGGACCAGGTTGAGGACTGAGGATGACAAATATGAGGAGTTCAAATCTGGACTTGATAAACCCGGTGAGACTGCCAACGGCATGTGTTGCAAGTGGTAGAAGTATAACCAGCTTAAACAAAAGCAGACTATCCTGGCTGAGGTAAGTGGAAA
>PVJO010018432.1:0-36576 GCA_004026905.1 Hystrix cristata | reverse complement strand
AATGTAATCATTATGTACCGCAACAAGTACTAATAAAAGTTAAAAAAATAAAAATTAGCAGGCAACTCTCATTTAGAGATAATTTGTATTTATGTGTACATTCATTCTGTTTGGAAAAACTTTAATTCTGTTGGTTTGCCATGAAGTTTGGCAAAAATAAAATGGTAAAAAAAACTATTGTCTTGCTCAGAGGCTGGGGATTTAGCTCAGTGGTTAAACTGCTGGTTTAACAAGCACAAAGCCCTGAGTTTGATCCCCGGGACACACACACACACAAAATTTATCTTCTTATACCCAATATGAATGTAAACTTCACATACTGCCAACATGAACTAATAAAATAAATTTTAAAAAGGAAAACTATTTTCAAAGAAGATAATAAACTCCAAAAATTCAACATCAAGTAAAGCAAATAACATAATCAATAACTGAGCAAATGAACTAAATATACATTTCTCAAAAAGAAGTACAAATAGCCAGTGAATGTATGAAAAAATATCTGACATCTCTGGCCAGCATGGTAAATGCAAAACAAAACCCTACTCAGAGTCTATCTAACCCTGATCAGAATGATTATCATCAATAATATGAAATGCTGGCAAGAATTCTGGGGGAAAGGAAGCATTACAAACTGTCGGTAGAAAAGTAAATAAGTAGATACATCATGGAAATCAGTACAGAGTTCCTCAAAACTCTACAAGTAGAGCTACCATTTGAACCATTGCTTGGTATATATCCAGATGACCCAGTGTCTAGAGAGCTAGAAGCTACATATTGAAAATAATCACTAAATCTCCATGATTTAGAATTAATGTTCAAAAGGCTTTAAAGAAGAAAACATGATTTTGAAAAGAAAAATAGAAGAAGGAATGTAAGAAATATTTTATCCATGAAAAAAAATGTATTCTTCATTCTTTGTTTCTTATTTAAATTTGAAAGTTACAAAGCCTGTTTTTATTTGAAGCTTACATAAATGAATTCCAAATCAACATAATTTGCACAAGGAATACATATAATTGTTTCACATTAATTATATTGACTAATACGTAAGTTAAAGACACATGTTTGAAAAATTAAAAGATATCCAAGGTAATGCAAACATGTGTATTATGTAATTATTACATTTGGACACTCCGTAAGTGATATTTATAAATTTTTTATGCTTTCTGCAATCTATGAAATTACATATACTTTATTTGATAGAAAATTTCATAATAATCCATTATCAATTTTTAAAAATCAGAAATTATTTTATGTTGTCTCGAAACTATATTTTAACTTTTAATTTACTTTTCACTTATAAGTTGAAATGTATACAAATATTTATATATATAAGAAACATAAGGTAAACACTAAAAAGATTAAATAGGAAATTATGCAAAGAGATACACTAGTCTATATTTTAATTTAAAAGTAATAATAGAAGCAAAAATTTTATATGTAATTTCATGTAATTAAGTCTCCCCATTACAACAAATAACCAAATCGTATTCAATTATTGTATAGAAAACTAAAATATAAACAGTAGAATAACCTTGGTTAAATAATGATGCAAAATATTAGGAATTAATCCCCTAAAATTCACTGAGATTTAGAATTATTTGAAACTTCATATGAGCCAAAACATACACATAAATATTTTTGTTTTCCAAACATCTTTCAAAATATTGGTGAAATACCTGAATCAAATAAAAATTTGATCATGTGAAAAAAATCACATATGTTTGTTACTAAAAACATAACCCCTGAATCTTGACTTGGCCTTAAGTATTAATCATTTTACATTTAACATTTTATTTTAAGGAAAAATTTCTGTGATATATAAAAAATCACTTATTAATTCCAAACATTTTGAGAGAAACATGATAAAATAATAAATTTTTAATACCTGTAATTTAAAAAATAACTAATAAATTCTTAACAGGTTTCCTTCAAACTTAACAACAAAACTGTAGAATGTTATGATTCCAGATAGGACCCTCCACCTACAACAATAATAAAATGAACTTATTAGCATTTTGCCACTTGTTTATTCTCTACTCAGTAAACTGATACATCAAGGAACATTTTAGCTACAAAAAATAATTGTTACTTTTAATCAAGAGCAGAAATTATGACAAGAATGTGGAAGGCAAATGGAAGTGACTAGAAAGGAGATAGAAAGTACAAGAAAAATAGTGCAGTGCAATTTCATTTTTAACATTTCCGTCAATCAATGGTTCTTGATTTGTGTATTCTTTACTGTAAGTAAACAAGAAACTCCTACCTGTTACAGAGTTCTGCAATACGTCTCAAGCTGATGAGTGTGCTGTTTATGTGAGAGAATGAAATTTTCTAGTCAGAGTAGCTGTCTCATAAGATTCACATCATATTTTCAGTTCCTTCCTTTCTCATCACTCTTAAGAATGACACAATTATTATACTTTAAAATGACCAAAATACAATTTATCGGTGTTTAAAATCTGAGAAACTATCAATTACTCGATGTATTTAAATGTTACAAATATGGAAATTATGATTCCAGCCATAAATCTCATGAGGATCATTATGTGATCTTAATATTTAGCAATGAAGCTATTTCTGCTTATTCAAATGTATACAAATATAACCATCATTGTAAACATATGTGCATACTGAAAATATACAATTCTGGAAAAATTCTTAAATTTGATATTTATATGTAGATATTGTAAGATATAGGCAGAAAAAAGTACTGAACTTGAAAAGGAAATTCACATTTGATTTAATTTGTTAAGTCAAAGGAATGTAATCAGTAGAATAAAAAACAAAAAGTATAGATTAATACAATAGTGTCCACATTACACACAGAATCACAGGCAAAATCGTGATAATGACATGAAATGCGTATGTTTTCTGATAGCATTATAGCTATTCTCCCTTTTCACTCTCCTGTTTTCTCCCTCCTATCTTTCTTTTGTCCCCACCTCTTCTCCTTCTCTCTCCCCTCACCCATTTCAATAGGAAGTTTGTGTTTCCATTTTCAGTGTCACTGTGAAGCATATGGATGATCTATGAATTTTGAGATTGACCTTAAGTACATTTAGTGTAATTTCTATTTTTAAATTCATAGATGAAAATTTTAATTGAACATGTACTTGGTGATTGGTGATTTACATTATCAAAGCATGAAAACAGAAATCCAGAGTTGAAATTCTGTTATTAGTCACTTTACAATTGGGCAGTACAGTATTACAAGACTTCCCTCTCAGAAGATATTTGTTCTGAACACATAACAAATGCCTGGAATAGAAGGAACAAATGGAAACAAAGCTTTTGTAAATAAGGAGGGAGGAGGGGGTGAGGGGAGGGGAGGAGAACGGGATAAGAGAAGCAACAAGATATATCACATACCGGTACAAATCCCAATGATAAATGTTATCACTATGTACACTAAAATGGACCATTAGAATAAAATAAAAAATAGCAGATCTATCCCATAAAAAAAAAAAGCCTGGACTAATGTCAAATCACAATTATAGGCCCTGCCTCTCACAAATTCTGATTTTAGGACTCTAAATGTATCTCTAAATTTATTTTCATTCTACTCTTTAAATCCAAGAAATCCCAAGAAATTCTGATATAATTTTAGTTTTGGTTACATAAGGAAATGTCAACCAATAATTCCTTCATACTCCCTTTCCGAAACTATGAAACTTCTTATCTTGCTGAGAGGGATATTGGGTTGTTCTTACTTCTTTGATTATAAGCCAAAGAAACTAAATCTTGTTAAGTGAATCATAAACATGCAGTTAACTCTATACACAGTTGCATACACATACACACGTTACAATATCAGACTGCAAAACATATTAAGACAGTTGATATTCTTATCTTTATTTCTGCAAGATATGTGGTTATGATTGCTTTGTCTTTCCTGATTTTAGTAATTTGGTTATTCACTTGATTTCTATTTGATAGTACATCTCTATTTGTATCAATTTTCTAGATTTTTTTGAAGAACCAACTATATATAATGTATACATACAAAAATATAAATATATACATAAGGCATATTTTAAAATTATGTATATGGTGAGAGATCGGCAATTATTCACAGACGGCTAAGAAAATTTGTAGAGCAATATAACGCTTGGTGTTGGGTGATTTGAACAGAGTAGAGATGTTCACAGATCACCGAGTTACACTGATGGAGTCGCTGACTGTAACAATGGACTGATGATTGTATGGTGGTCTGTGAAAAAAAGGAAGGTAATGGGGGAACAAATACAATCAAAATACATTATACACTGTGAAACACACAAAACAGGTGAAACTGGGGGTGGATTATAAAAGGGAGGCGGAGGTAAAAATGATTATCCTGGGTCATGTGCATGTATAAATCTGTCGAAATGAAACCAATTAATCTGTATAACTAATATATACTAGTAAAAATGTGGGAAAAAAAGCATTATTCATTAACCTTTTGAAAGGCATGTGAAAAAACTAGCAATATCAAAATTTAAGAAATTTGCCTTAATCGTGATGTAAATAGGAGAGGAAGAGGAGTTAAATGGAATTAAATTGTAATGAATGTGATCATTATGTAGGTCTAAAATCTACCAGTAAGATTAATTAATTATAAAAAAGCAAACTATAGTCATTAGTATAATCTGTTACATTACAATCTTGGCTAAATATCACAAAAATGAAAACCTTAACAACATAGCAGGATAATCTGTATACTTTTCTGATATCCATCGTACTCATTCAACCTTTTTATAATAGGTTTCTCTTTTCAACATTGAAGTTCTCTATTGGAAATAAAACATTCCAGAGAAAATTAATGTGTCTGTAATATTTAACATCTACAAGTACAGAATATTTTATCACTAGCACCTGTAATATCATTGAAATTCTATAAGGGAAAAATTCGATATTGTAATCGATGAGCACACTGATTGAATCAAATTATTTTGGACACACAGCTTATTAATCTTGGCCTATAGTCATTGAACAACAATCTCATACCTTTCCATTTGTGGTTCCCAAGAACCGGCCACTTTCTGATCACTAGCTCTTTTTCAACTTCAGTAACCAAAACAAGAGTACAATCTCGTTGTCTCTAAATTTTAATTTAGAAATCTATCAGGCACTCAGGCAATGAAAGAAAAAAAGCTGAAAAAATACCCTTCAAAATATAAATTAATAATTATACAAAATTTATATGTGCAATATGATTCATGCTAAGCTTTCTATAAATTCTAAAAACTTTTACAATAACCTCATTTTTCATTTTAAGATAGCATCCATTGTTTTCTTTATTTTTTTTTAGCATGCACCATCTTACAGTTCTTTATTGGACTGCCATTTTTTTTTCTTTTCATAAACTGAGAGAATTCTAAAATTAACTAATATAAATTATTAAGTAAATCACATTAATCCTAAATTAATAGAAAATACTAGTAAATAGGAAACTTTCATTTTGTTTTCTATATTCAGGCAAATTATTCTTAAAGGCAGAATTAATTTATCTGAAAATAATTTTGTCATCTTTTTATAAGAAATTTTAAGTAAGTAAATGTAGCATTTAAATATAACAGATGAGGTGGATGAAGATAAGCTTTACTTTTCCTAGAGTGGCTTTTGTCCTTCATTAACTTCAATATACTTTTTTATTTCCTGGATAGATATCTCAAACTTAATAATTTTTAATACATTCCTATATTGTAGTAATACATCTGACTACAACACAGGTGAATTATTATTTTGCTTATGTTTCTGTTCCCTCTCGTTCACCCCGTAAACTATCACTAATGATGAAAGATACTGCATTCATCTGTAACACTGATTACAGAGGTTATGAATCGGACCTCTCACCTGTTGTATACATATGGCAACTCAGAGTATGCATCCATCAAAAGTATTTTTTGTTGCAAGTCCAGGTCTATGTGCTAAGATGATTGATATACACTTACTAAAGCTCTACATCTAATAATAATTCAATGCTTTATTAAATTGTAGCTCCAGCATATAAGTAAGACATTTTAATAGTATATCACACATTCATATATTAAAGACTGGTTTTGCTATCCATCTTCTTATTCTCACTATTTCTTTGGCACAGATGACACAAATAGGTCATGAAAACCAGTTTGCCAATGGTCTCGATCTCCCTGTTTTAGCTATGACCAAAAGACAAAGACTTGGGCACACAAGTATGGAGAGAATGGATGAAAGCCTGTATCCGGCATATTCTAATAAACTGTGGAGGGGGCTGGGGATTTAGCTCAGTGGTTAGAGTGTTTGTCTTGCAAGTACAAAGCTCTGAGTTTGATCCCCAGCACCCCCCCAAAAAAAATAAATAATAATAATAATAATAATAATAATAATAATAATAATAATAATAATAAACTATGGCACATCATCTCCTTCTCCATTCTTTGCAATTCCAACTCTTCACAAATTTGTGCATGACACACAGGAAAATTGTTGAAAACCGAATTTAAAGTAAACATGATATTTGTCCTCTGAGTCATAGAACACACAATTGCCTATATGAAGGAGCATATTAATATTCTTACCACAAACAATTGAAATTTAGTGAACAAAAAGAAGATTGTGTTGTGTTACAATCCTGGGATTTTTGGAGTGACGTGAAAGAAATTGTGTTACTTTAACTAATACAAATTCTAAATTATTTTTATCCTATTTGTATCTTGTTCCTTTGGTAATTCATAGTTTCAAGGAACAATATTTAATTCATGAGTTAGAATAAAAATCATGGTAAATTGTGTTATGACATTATCTTCAGTAGAGACAGTTGAGAGAGGGTTAACTCTGAAAATAATCATTGTTGAAACAATGAATATAGTAATGATTTTTATTTTGCTGATACTTTAAACGAATAGACTGTATTAAGAGAATCTAAGAAAAACAAAGCAACATTTACTAAACACCTATTATGTGAGGTTACTATGTACCTTTTATTTTCTGTATATTTTATTTTATTTCATATATCGTAGAAATCAGGGCTGGGACTTTAACTCAGTGGTTAGAGTGCTTGCCCAGCAAGTATAAGGCCCTGAGTTTGATCCTCAGCACCAAAAAGAAAAAAGAAATCAATTTTTCTGTATAAAGAAATTGAAGTTTATGAACATTAAACAAAGTGTAATGGATGCTCTGGAATTGGAATTACACTGAAGTCCTAATTCTACTATCATCATTTTAAATTCCAAAAAGTTAAGGAAGTGTGCATAATACTACTCTTTCATTTTGTTGGAAATTAGATTGTGCCCTAGTGCTGTTACTTTTAAATTGTTTCTATATTATTCTTATTTTCTTACATTAACAATCATAGAATATTATAATGCCTTTCTTTTTCTTATAATATTTGTAACATAGCTTTCCTTTAAAAATCTTGCTACTTTCTGTAAACTTGACTGTTCTCAGTTGCTGACTACTGTCACTCAGCTGATAAAGTGTTTCAGTATCCTTCAGTGTGGCAAACATTTAGTTTTTCCTTTTTCTTTTTTCCTTTTTGGGATGCATAAAATGAGGAATTGTGTAAAGCTGATTTTGTAGAAGGATTCACTTCATGGGCATTTCAATTTGCAATACTCAAATTTAAGTTGCATTTACTACAAGAACCCGGTAATATACATTTTGTATTTCCTACCACTTCTTGGCCTCTAGGCTAAGATCAAGTGCATTTTGTATTTTCTGTAGGTCAGGGGATATATTTTTAGGGATCATTTTAAAACATTTGTTAATATGCACATAGAAATAATCTATTCTGCACACAGAATAATATCTTAGAGGAAATTGACTAAATATAGTCTTGGCACTCAATTTTAATATGTAATTCCAGCTTAACACATAATTTTCAGACAGACACCTATATCTATATTTATTGTCTACCTACAAGAGAAAGGATACTAATAAATATTTAATAGTAATTATGAAATTCAGATAGGAGCCCTAAGGACCTTGATTTTAGAGTGTATCCTTATCTTCCTTCCCACCCTCTTTCCATTACCATTTTATATTAGGTCATTCAATAAATAAGGCAAAGTCTGACACCAACCCATACAAATGACTGCATCTGCATATTAGAATCTACTCGAGCTCATGTTTCTTTATTGTTGACACTATTCTACAAACCTCACAGTACTGGACACCGATTTTTCAAGTAGGTCATCCTTGATTTACATCAGTCTCAGATTCTCTGTCAGAATTCGAAAATGAAAAAGAAAAGCAAGTTCAGCAAAATCAGCAAACTAATTAAAATGCAAACATGGAGATGGTTTTCCCATTCAGTAAAATAACAAACTTCATTTGAAAGTGCAACTGTTTGAATAGGAATATGAGAGTGTAAGATGACATATTTCCTCCAAATCGGCAATGAAATTGGATTTTAATATTCTTTCAATATCATAGGGAAAGCTAAAGAAATCTCGTTCTCCTGAAGAATTTGCTTTTTATAGATTCAAACATACTCCCAAATTATTACAATTGCCGTGCTTAAATACTGAGGTGTATTCTTTTACAGGTACAATTCCTGAGAAAATTTAGCACTTTGGGATAAACCAATGAACAGTAATGTGTGAATCCTCCATGTAAAGAGACTGGGAACTCAATCAGAAACTTTCATTCAACATATTAAAGAAATATCTAATTAACATTCAATTTTACAGTATAGCCTTTCAATATATAAGTACACATCTTTTATTTCAGGAAGGTTTTTAAACACACACACACACACACACACACTTTCTTTTTAACATTTTATTAAAATCACTTCCAGCTGCATGTCGTGGCTCACTCCTGTAATCCCAGCACTTGAGAGGCTGAGGTAGGAGGATAGAAGCAAGTCTTAGGCCAGCCTGGGCTACACAGCGAGTTCATGGCTAGCCTGCTGCATAGCTAAACCCTGTCTCAAAAAACATTTTTTTTGAAAAAAATAAAATAACTTTCTTTACCTAATTTATCTTCAGTGTTATGTATTACAGTGTTATGTATTACTATTAGTTTGTTTTTTCTGTTAGCCTCTATTTCTAAAGTGGTTTCTGGCTTTACTATTTTCTGATTTTTTTAGTTCTCATTTATTCAACCTCTTATGTAGCTAATTTCTAAGCAAGTCTATCATTGGCTAATTAGAAAATTATCAAGACCATGTGTGGTGGACTTATTATCGTGGTCAATTTGAGCAGGAACACCAACTGGACTGAGTTATTGTGGTTCTAGGATAGAGGATACACCTGAAGATTATTGCTGACACAACATAAAGGAGAATGAGAGCAGAAGATGGGGGCCAGCTGTTTCCCAGGAGAAGCTCCGTCACGGCTGGGTCTCCTGAGGGAATGAGGCTGTTCTCCTTGCAGAAGGAGCTTGGGGCCTTGCTGTTGTCAGGGATGGCTGCTGTTCGCTTCAGAGGAGCTCTGGTCTTCATCTCTGCTGTGAGCATCATATCCTGGTTGCAATATAGACTTCTTCAGCCTTCTAGTGCAGACACAGATGTACATGGGATATTGCCATGGGCTCCAGCCCTTGATTGTATCTTTTGGTTTTCCAGTACATAGGTAGATATTCTTCATCCTTCCTGCATTTAGCTTGTGTGTGTGAATGTTGTACCTTCATTTGTCCTCTATTAAATCCTCTCTCTTGCAAACCACTGACTCTAGAAAAGCAACTAATATAGCATGTCTTTACAAAAAGGGAGTTTTGTTGGGGATAGAGCTCAGTGCAAAAGCCCTGGGTCCTATCCCCAGTACAGGAAGAGAGAGAGGGAAGGATAGGAGGAGAGAGAGAGGAAGAAGGAGGAGAGGAAGAGAAAGCAGAAGGAGAAGCAGGAGAAGGAAAGAGGAAGAAGGAGGAGGAGAGAGGAAGAAGCTGCTGATGCTCTCAGGTTCTGACTTTTGGGATAGTCTGGACAAACCCATCACTAGACAGGGTAGCACTGTGGTAGTTAACTGTACAAAAGAAGTTTTCACATGACAACTTTTATTTTCTCTATTTATTTTAAAGTACAATAATCATCTAAGAATGAGTAGAAGAGTAAGAAGGTTCAGAACAGAAGAAAATATTTGACTTGGTATTTGTGATGAGTAAGAAAATAATTACAGAGGTGATAGGAGTACCTGGAATTTCTATTGTCCCTTAATATTTGGTTTGCATGACTTTAAAGTAAAAAACAATTTGGCATGATTTTATTCAACAGTGATTATTTAGAAACAGATGTAGAGACTATCCAAACTAGATTCATTTCATACTGGAATTTTTTGAGGCAAGATTTGATAAAACTTAGTCCAGCATAGGATCTTAGAAAATTAGCAGTCTAAGCCAAATAATGACGAAATTGAAAATAAGAGAAATTAAAAATAATGTTAACGTAGTGATAAAAACTAGAGATAATATGGATTTCATATCAAGACAAAGTTAAAAAGAGATCACAGAGGAATGATTATACAGAGAGGAACAAAGATTTGTTCACCATGCAATGCTTGAACGAATAATTTTGGACTTACTTGTCTTTGATGTGATGATAGGGCTTAATTGCAGGTGAAAATGGAGGAATTAATTAGAGAAGAGGAAAGGACTGATGGGGTGAGCAGACTGTTGAACTGATTGGGCTTGCCGGAGGTTTTGGCTGGTGACAGAAGGTGTGCTGCGGTGTGGCAGCAGCTGGAGCTGAAGGAAATGATATGAACAACAGGACAGTAGTGATGAATTATGAGGGGGTTATGGTCAATAAGTGACCACCACAAAGATGTAAAGAAAGCTGAGCAACTCTGAATACAATATTGAATCGGTGGAGTACCTTGAAATAGATTAAAAAAAAAAAAAATCTACATTCAGTATATGACTGGACAACCACCACTTAAATAGTTTTCTCCATAGAGAACCATTTGAAGGATAGAGATAGACAGAACTTTGACCTAAAATACACTGAGAATTTTCCTGGTTGTGCTGCAGAACTTTTAGAGAAAAAGAGAATGGTGTGAGATTCCAGTATGAAGAAAGCTCAGAACATTTAAGTTTGTAGAAAGATACATGGTTGGAACCAAATATTCTTTATATTAATTGGTGATAACAAGAATAAATTGTGTGAAGGATTTGGTGAGATTGAAGTCTAAGTCAAACATTCAGAGATCTGCCACAGTCTAAACTGAAGAATGAAATATCTTTAAATATATGCACCATTTTCCTAGTGCTGAAGGTTGATAAATTTAGACAAGTTACTTGAATGGAGCTTCAGTTTATTCATCCAAAAATGTGACAATAACATCTAGCACACAGGCCCATAGTAAATCTTAATGAGTTTTTGAACCATTATTACCTGGCATATTAAATGTGTTTATCACTTTATAATGACATCATTGGTACTTGTTATTTCATTTAATTTCTTCAAGACCCATCTCAAGATAAAGTAGAAATAGTGATGTAAAGCCATGATATTTTATGAAACTATTTATGAAACTATTTATTTTTAATAAACTATTTTATTAAACTATCTTTATGAAACTACTTTTATGAAACTATTTATTTTCAATATTGTTTTTAAAAGGCTTGTAAAAGGATTGAGTTTCATGTTCATATATTTGCATAAGGTATTTATCAAAGCACGTACCTAAAAGCTTCATGATTTGAATGCTTAACGGGTCCAGCATCTGTATTGTCAAATATTCATGAAAGTAATTTTTTAGGTTATGATACAAACCAATCATGAAAATCTTACTGACTCTAGTAATAAATAATATACATAGTATCCACAGGACTATATATCAAAGAAATAAATTTATTTTCTAATTCAAATTTATTAACCCCTTTGGCAGACCATGTAACCATGTGACAGAGTGAGACATAATCCTGGCACCTTTGTTCTTCCACAGAAATGGCAGCAGGATTCAGATGTTTTGTCAGAGCCTTGCTCTGTCTCCCTGAAGAGACAATAGCTTTCCTTTCTCAGGAGACTTGCCATGTCTTCTTATCTGTTGTTATTCTTTTTGTTATGTTAAATTGATCGATGCCACATGATGAGATTGTTTAATTTTGGATAATATAAAGTGATGATATTCTAATTCTGTATTTTTTTCATTTTGGAATAGAAAGTCATAGAAAACCCATTTCCCTTTATCTAATATTTCTCCACTTACAGAGAAAAATGAAACAAGTCTGATTCTTTGTTTTGTAGGTTTTCAAGGTATTAAATTTGCTCCTTATCCTTTGTAGGTAAAATGTTATTTTAATATTATGAAGTAATGGATATGAATGAGTTCAAATCTATTACATTTATTAGTTTTTGAAGATCAATGTGTCTCATCCTTCCACCAGTTAGATTACCTAAAATTTAGTTTCTTAGAGGCATTTTGGCATCATTCTAGTTGTCTTTGACAATACTCTCAATATCTGATGTGGCAGACTCATACGAGTCTTGTCCCAGATCTAAGATCAACCATTTCTTCAAAGAATCTCTACTGAAGGTAGCATGGGGCAGCTCTTCTATAGACAACGATTTCTCGTTATCTCCAGTCTCTTTCTGGTGTCTGTGTCACTTCTTCTGGGATGTTAAAGTTATTTAAGATCTACAATTAGATTAGTTAATTCGGGAGATTCAAAGTTCTCTAATAAACACAACATACAAGCACAAATATCTGTGTAATGTATGCATGTGTTAAAACGAATGTTAAAGACAAAACACCTCATACGTTTCCAGTAATCATTCAGACTCAAATCTATGGAGTTTTTAACCTGTCCCTTACTGTTTGTTTGTTTGTTTTGGTGCTGGGGATCGAATTCAGGGCCTTGTGCTTGCTAGGCAAGCACTCTAACCGCTGTGCTAAATCTCTAGCCAATTTACTGTATATTTTTTTTTTAACCAAGAATATGTATTGGTACATTGTCCATATATTGATCACATTTAACATGTTTGTTTTGTACCTGTACATGGTGTCTCTTGGTTCTCCCCCATCTACCCTCCCCTCCCTTCTGTTCCCTCCATCCCTATTTACAGCAGGTTTACTTACAATTCTCCATGATTTCCCTTTCCCCTTTCTTTCCGTTTTTCCCCTTCCTGCTTTTCCCCCTTCCCTCTTTCTGGTACTCCTCTCCTTTTTTATCGCCCTTCCTCCACACCTAAATCCTAATTCATGATAAATAATGATAAAATGAGAATACTATTTATTTGATTCAATATTAAACACATGACAACCTAAAAATGGCAATATTAATACTATCCCTTCAATTAATTATTAGGTACCATTAATTTTGTCCTACAGATTTTTTCCATACTCAGGAGTAGGATAAATACAAAGAAACAATCCAAGCCTATTAGAATTGAACTGCTGAATACTGAAGAGGACAGGAAAATTTTGAAGTAGCCAGGAACAAGTGAAAGAATAATGTCTTACTTCTCAAGAGAAATGACAGAAAGAATCATGGAATGCCATCTTGTGTGCATGGCAAGTAAGCAAAATGCCAACATAGACACATATTTTACACATTTCATAAGAATTAACTCAAAATGAATCATAGACATAAATGCAAAACTTACAATTATGAAGTTCCTATAAGATAACATAGGGAAAAATAGTGTAGATAACCTTGTGTTTGACGATGACTTTTTAAATAGGGAAAGCAAACATACCACTCATAAAAAAGAATTCATAAGCAAGAATTCATAAGCTGAATTTCATTAAAATTAGAAATTTTTCTGTAAAAGACACAGTGTCTATAGAATAAGAATGCACTTCTCAGACTGAAAGAAATATTTTAATGGTTACATCTAATAGTGAACTTTTATCTAAAATATAAAAAAGAATTCTTTTTTTTTTTTTTTGTGCTGGGGATCGAACTCTGAGCTTTGTGCTTGCAAAGCAAGCACTCTAACCACTGAGCTAAATCCCCAGCCCTAAAAAAGAATTCTTAAAACTCAACAATAAGAAAATAATGATATGATTTAAAATACAGGCTAAAGCCAGGAATGGCAGCACACACTTGTAAACTCTGCACTCAGGCTGAAGCAGGAGGATCAACATGAGTCCGAGGCCCGTCGGGGCTACACAGTGAGACACTGTCTCAAAAAACAAACCAAAACAAAAAAGGTCACCAAAGAAAATAGACAGATGACAGTAAAAACATGGAGAGGTGATAGACTATTAATATAGTCTATCATTAGAGAAATGCAAACAGTTTTAAATTATGACATATCACTATAGACTTATTAGAATGGCCCAAATCCAAAAATTGACAATACCACATGCCTGTGAGGTTATGGGACAAAAGAAAACCTTTCTTTTTGCTGACAGGAAGGAAAATGAAATAACCACATTGCAAGACGGTTTGACAAAGTCTATTATGTGTATATACGAATCTGCCAGAGCAAAACCCATTAATCTATATAATCAATTAAAGAGTGAAAAAAAGATATAAAGCATGATGGTCATATCACACAATCATATTCTTAGATATTCACTCAAATGAGTTAAAAGATTGAACCCATGCAAATGCCTAAACATGGACATTTTTATTTACTCTATTTATAAACTTAAAAATATTGGATGTAACCAAGATTTCCTTTGCTACATCAAGGGGTAAATAAACTATGTGCAAAAAGGAATATTATTCAACAAGCATGTTATCATGCCATGAAAACTAGAGAAAGAACCTTAAATACATATTACTAAGTGAAAGATGCCAACTTGAAAGTCTACATACTGTAAGAGTTCATGTCTTTGACATTCAGAAAAAGCAAAAGTATCAAAACAGTAAAATGTTAAGTGGTTGCCAGGGGCTGGGAGAAGAAAGATAAATGAGAAGAGCACAGAATATACTTACAATCCTGAAAACTAATACGTATGACACTAAAATGGTAAATACGTGTCATTATATGCTTGATAAAGTCCACAGAACATGTGACACCAAGAGTGAGTGAATGTAAAAGAAGCACTTGGATGATAATGATATATCAATGTAGTTTTATCGATTTTGATAAATATACCACTCTCGTGCAAGAGGATAGTTGGGAAGTTGCATATTTGTGAGGTCAACAAGTATACAGGAACTCTGTACTTTCTGCTCTATTTTTCTGAGAACTTAAAATTTCACTAAATTTTAAAATCTATAGAAAAAAATACTCATTTTATGAAAATGGTACAAAAATAGAAAATCAGAATTATCCTATTTATGTATGTCCCATATTGCTAGCCCAGGAAAAGATAAAAGTGTAAAATTGGAAATACAGTTTTTAATGAATACATATTACATTCTTATCAGCCTATAGTTAAAAAAAAAGTAAGTCAAAACTTCTTGACTGGAGGACCATCTGTAATTACAGAACAAAAAATTTTGACACTGCAATAAGTTTTTAAAAATTGTCTTTTCGATAATTAACTTGGATATCCATGTTAGAAAATAAATGAACCAAAAAAAAAATTCATTTAAGGGCTGGAGATTTAGCTTAGTGGTCCTAGTGTTTGCTTCGCAAGTACAAGGCCCTGAGTTCGAGCCCCAGCACCAAAAAAAAAAAAAAAAAAAAAAAAAAAAAAAAAAAAAAAAAAAAAAAAAAAAAAAAAAAAAAAAAAAAAAACCTCATTTAGGGGCTGGGGATTTAGCTCAGTGATTAGAGTGCTTGCCTTGCAAGCACAAGGCCCTGAGTTCGAACTCCGGTACCACAAAAAAAAAAAAAATTTGATAAAACCAACTCTTGGTGAACAACATGGAAAAACTGGATAGCTCCTTACATATCCCTAAAAGAGAATGAATTAATATAGACACTGTGAACATCTTTTGGGTAATAGCTAATAAACTACAAAAAACGTGTCTCCTTTTCAATGAACCTGCAATTCTCTTCCTTATATGATCTAAGACGGGTAACTACTTATGTCCACTTAAAACTGAAATCATAATAGCAGCTTACTGGTCAAATGACAACCATATGTTTAGTTTAATAGTTAAGCAAAAGTTCATGTATTCTTAAAATGGATTCTATTCTGCAAAGAGAAAACCATAATTTTAACAAAATGCTGTGTGACTCTATGTGATTGAAGCCGGAATCAAGCCATACAGATCATATCATTTATCTATTACTCAGCAATACACAAAATTGTTATATGACAATAGAATTTAGAAAACGGATTACATTACATGAATTTATTGTTCAGGGGAATCTAATTTTTGAATCATGTAATTTGTCTCAATTAGAAAAATGTAGATTAAGCTCCAAATTCCTTTTTCATCAGAGTTCCACTGTGGATACTAGGTTACTTTTAAAATTTTGAAGAATAAAATTTGATTTTCAGATCTTCTGCTTTTCATTTTTGCCCTTTGAACCCAATTATATGTATTATTTTTTATTTTGGGTAACTAAACTTTCATGTTTTTTCTGACAGCTTTCAAAATTATGTGCATGCGTATGCATGTGTGTTATACATTTTAATTCAATATATCTAAGTGAGAGAACTGCTTTGGATTCATTGAGTTTATTGAATCTGGAACTGATATCTCTAATAACTTTAAAATTGTTATTTTATTGTTTATTAGAACACGATCATTCATTTATTCTTATATAGCTTTTTAGTTCCCGAGGTTCCATTTAGAAAAATTAAAACAGTCTGCCCACAGTGTTTCAATTTGTCCTATATAGTTCCCCTCTTTGTCTATCATTGCTTAATCCCACTTAATTTCTATAAAAGTTATGTTCTAGTTTCTTAGTTCTCCTGTTTCATGGTCTAATCTTTTCATTTCAAAATTACTCACATATTAATTGTCTGACTTCAGTTATCTTATTTTGTATTTATAGTATTCTGTCTCTTCTTTTCTAATCATATCTACATTTGAACAGTTTCTTTTGCCTTCATCATTATTTTTGGTTACTTATTTTATACTTTGAACATTCTACAGGTATTTATTTTCTATTTTTGTCTGATCTTCAAACCTGCATCATTATTTTGTATTTCACTCTGATCTCTAATTATTTGCTTTTTTTGTTTTCCTTACACTGGTTCATGCCATTGTACCTTCTTATGTATTTTTGTCTTTTGTTTATAAACTGGTATTTATTAGAGCTTTTATTTGAGGAAATTATTTTACTGCTTTTTTTAAAAATGTGCTTCGGCTGGGGGGTGGAAATATTAAAATTTCCATCAACATCTCCCAGGCATCTTCTGTATTTACGGCCAACACCTGAGTTTCATATCTGAGCTTTCAAAGCCATAAATTTAGCTTGGCTTCTAATCCAAAAATTATTACAGAAAATTCTTATGATAAAAATTTTTCAGAAGAGATTTTCTTTTCTTATAGTGCCTGAAACAGGCAGTTACATCTTGCATTTCCTTCAACCATATAATTCGCTTCTGGTATTGCTCCTGTCCCTCTGGTGTCCTGACTTTAGGCAAGGGTCACAGATTTGATCTTCCTTAGCACAGTAGGCCTAGGCTTCATGAAAGACCTATCATAACTGGAAATAGCAGTAGGTTGGAGACTTAGCTCAAATTGTAGAGCACTTGCCTAGCGAGTGCAAGGCCCTGAGTTTAATACCCAGCACCCGCCTGCCCCCTCCAAAAATAGCTGTCTAGGCTGCCACACACCAATATAATCCTTCTCAGCAAATAATGGTTTAGCACCTATTCCCATTCAATTACAGTTTTTGTCCCTATGGGCTTACATTGTATTTCTTCCAGGTCATTCATGCATTTTTAAAATAGACTCTTAATTAAGAATTTTTAAATCTTTATTGCGGCTGGGGATTTAGCTCAGTGGTTAGAGTGCTTGTCTCGCAAATGCAAGGCCCTGAGTTCAATCCCCAGCACCAAAAAAAAAAAAAAAAAAAAAAAAAAAAAAAAAAAAAAAAAAAGAATCTTTATTCCACATGGATAAAGTTGATCTGATTATCAATTGATCACATTGAAACAATTCACATTTTCGTGAATCTTGGCACAAGCAGGTTCCATCCTTCGGTGTCATGTCTTCTATGAACATCCATACCCAGTACCCAGTGAGTAAATCCCAGCTTGATCAAGTGCATGCTTCCTATTACAAGCTCAACTTCTCCCAACCATTCGTGACATGGTGAGCCTGTATTTTATAGGATTCTTAAAATTATCACGTCTAAGACAGAATTCTTGATTTTCTTCTCAGTAAACTCATTAGCCATAATTTTTTATTATATTTATAAATAGCATTTCTACTCCCTCTATTGTTCAAATCAAAGTTTTAAGAAATCACCTGTTACACTTTGCTTTATTCACATCTAATCCATCGGCAAGACATGCTCACTCCTTCCCCCAAGCAAATTTAAATTCCTACCAATTTAGCCTGCTAATACTGTGGCCGAGAGTCCATCTCTCCATCTTTATCTCACTCTGCTTCAGTAAGTACAGAAATATTGGCAGGACTAATGGTAATTACCGTGACTTGCTGAAGCACTCAAAGACTAAAAGGTCACTTGAAATCAGCTATCATTCTAGACTGAATGGAAGAGTGATAATAGAAACTGGCTGAAAGAAGCTGGAACTTTAAGAGAGGGCTGCTGAGAAGGAGCTATGACTTCAATAGAGAAAAATAATCATTGAGAACTATGGCCCGATGGGGCGTGAACTAGAAAAATATACCAACATTGTTCACCTCTAATTCACTGATCTAATAAAATACTTTGTGTTTTCTCAGTTTTAACAGGATAGACAGGAAAAGGAAGCCCATTTTAAATAGCATCCTGGGGACCTGCATTCAAAGGAAAATAGATCTGTAGGAGCAACAAAATAACCAGCAAGAATATCTAATCTTATGTGAAAAACACACATGAATAATATCATAGGTAGTACTATCTTCACTCACCCATCTGAATTAACAATGAGGTAATATTTAGTAACATTTAAAAAAGTGTTGAAATTCAGAATAGTATTTGGAGAAGATGTAGTAACAACTATCAGCTGTCAAAATTAAAGAAGAAACCTAGAAAGAGGTACAGCAATAACTTAGTACTTGTGAATTTTTGTAGAATAGATGAACAAATAATATTTCTGATGGTACACTGAATGATTGTTTCATCAATATTATTTCAACCAAAATTCTCATTAGTAAAATAATAATGTTAGCCCCAATCCATAAAGAAAACAAATAGGATTTAGCATACTGTCTCATATATAGTAAAAGCTCAATAAATATTAATGAGTTATTTGGTATTATTATTGTTTACATTATGACAATAATGATTACTCTGTTTCAACATTAAGGTTATTTTTATAAATATATAATTATCTTAAAAATTTAGACGGGAAAAAGAAAGAAATATTAACTCATACAAATTGATTATGTGTGGCTTGATAAATATAAGACTATTTCACACAGTTAACTTCGTACATTTCAAAAAGATGAGGCAAGGTACACGTATTTCATGAATAATTATGTCTAGGATTGTTTACTAGCATATCTGTTACCGAGCAGACGTGCAAACAATCTTAAGTAATTTAATCAATTCCAGTTCATATCAAGTCAATTTAACTACAAAGTTAAAATTAACTTTGCTGTAAAATCATTTTGTATCATAAGAACTCATGGTTGTGATGAACAATGAAACATGAAATATAGAAAATCAAATTAATTAGTATATCCCCCCGGTAATTTACATTCTCTTAAACCTTCCTTACTTTATTTTTTCTTGACAGAACTAACATCATTTCCATTTTTCTCTATTATTCTCTAATTCTATTTCTCTCACACTATTTTTCTCAGTTAATTTAATTTCATTAATAATCATAAAGTGTAGGATAAATTCATACCAGAATATCTATGAGAAACTACAAATTATATACAGATAGGAATTATATATGACCTCTTGCCTCAATTATTTTATGATCCAGTCAGATTGTTAAATATGATTTCTGCTTGCCAAAACACACTTACATTGTTGTATTTTTGCAACATTTCGCTTTGAAAAATACACTTTGAGTTGTAAACAATAGAAATGCTAAAATAAAGTCCAAAACAATGCCCATAATAATAATAGTAAAATTGATTTTCTCTTTTACTGCCCGCTAAGCACTTCATAATTGTTTTTTCCCTCACAATTTAAGCCTTATTCAATTGGTAGATATAGCTATCCCCATTTAACAAATAAAAATAATAAGGATCTTAAATATTCAGTACTTAGAATCATGAAATGTTTTGTATCTGTGGTCCATCTGGAATCACAGCCCATGCAGTTACACTAAGGTGCATTAAGTGGAAATACATTTGTAAACAACGAAGAACAGAATTGCTGGCACATACACATGTTCTTCCAAGGCCTTTTTGAATGGTTAACTTTATATTTAAAATTTTGTCGCAACAGCTTTTTTTGTATTTTATTTATAGCACCTGGTAATTTGTGAAGTATTAATTTCATAAGTGTACTTTAATGGTATAAATGACACAACCTGCAACATTAATTACAGAGAGAATTACTCTTGAATTAATTACTCAATAATTTTCACTCTAATGATTTAAAAATAACTATATTTGGCCTTAGGTTAATTTTTATCACAAATACCTATAGATCTAGTTCCACAACAATTTCATGTCTAATTTTTAAAATTTGCTAAAGTATAAACTGATACTCTCTCCTCCAGTTTGGAAAAGATGACGACACATTTTTAAATTAATCATGTATACAGATCATAGTTAAAATATTTTTTCATCTATCTGTATGATTTTTTCCAAAGTAATTTATAAATTTTATGTAGATTGCTTTTGTAATTACAGTTTTTCTTTTGAGTGAGTAGTTCATAAAATGTATTTCTGATTATGATTTCTGCGGTTTCTGCGATTGCATATATTGTCCTTACATATATTTTAAGTATACTTCCAGGTGTTTTTGAACTATTTCTAGTTGTTTGGGGAGATGAAGATTATATTTTTAACAATGATGTGTGGTTGCCACTTATTTTGATAATCTTTTCAAATTAAATAATTAAAGAAATTTTAGTCTACTTTGAACTGTATAAAAGATAAAATCGCTTAAAAAAAGCAAAAAGATGACTTTTCTGTATATACAAGATTATGACAGTTTTCTCTGAAGTGCCATGTTAATTGGGCAGGTAAAGCAAGCACGACTTCTTGCTGGAGAAACAAGCACATTTTATTGTAATGACTTTATACACCTGCTTATTTTGTGACTATGAATGAATGAAATAATTCTTTTCCCAGTTATTATGAGACTAGCTATTCAATATTTTACTTATACAATCAGTTTTATTTTTCCAAGTATTTCTCCAACCATGTTTAATAAAATTGATTCCAACAAGTAATTACCCTGCTTATCTGGCAAATGACTAATTTTCTTGGTTTCTACCACTTAGTTCCTGGTGTTGACACAATTACAGCTATACTGAGTATATATACTGAAGTACATTTTCCAAGACATTGAAATTTTTCTCAATGACTTTCTTTTTAGAATGTATGTTCTGCAAGTTTATGATGTGTATAGATAAAGATATTTAATTCCAAAATTTTTAATTCAATAAATATGAATTAACCATTTACAAATTTTGGGTACTATCGTGGGAATTAAGTAAACATTATTGAGTAAAAAAGACAAAGATATCCATCTATCCAACCAGCATTTTAGATAGAGGTGTGTGGGCAAACAAAAAGACACAAGGTAAATACAGTATCACTTTGTAAACATAAAATAATAGAGTAATAAGTCGGTCTGTGAACAGAAGCATTCAGGCAAAATTTTGCTTCCTTTCATGAACTCCACATTAGGTGGAAATACAAACTTCTACATGAGCACAAATGAGGCCATCTTACCCATAATCATGTAACAAATTAAGTTGGTGAACCGAGGTAACACTGTAGTCCTATTTAAGTAAATTTGGAAATAATCATTAATGGTAAATGGTACAAATTAGAGCAATGAATAAAATAGAAAAAGTGGTCCTATGGGGTCAGATTAGCTTCTTAAAAAGGGTGGTCTATGTAGTCCTCCTTGAGAAAGACTTTTTAACAAGCCCTGGATGGAAGCCAGGACATTGTCCACACGAATATCTGTGAGACCTGCCTACATGTTTGGAAGAGCAAATAGCTAGCACAGAGCTCATATGAGAAAGCTTATTTAAAGTGCTAGAGTGCCAGATAGAAAGAGAGAACAAAGCAGAGAAAACAAGAGCAAGTAGGAGTTCATTTCAAATTAGTAGTGGAAGCAAAAATCACCTAGAACTTTGTGGGCCATTAAACAGACTAGTACATTTGCTTGTACCTCAAGTGAAGTCAGTCTATTTTATAAAAATTCAAGCAAATGAATAATCTCATTTGAATTATATTTCACAAAGCTTCATTCTGGCTGCCGTCTTGACAAGAGGCTAGTTAGGAGCACTGACGGTTCTGTCATTCGAGCAAGAGAGGAAAGACGTATGTTTGGTAAAAGTACAAGTGGTAGAATTTTACACTTATTTTAAAGGTAGAGGCTGTAGAGTGTTTGAATGTTTTCAAATGTTGAATGTATAAAGGAGAGGGGTTATGACGATTCTAAGAGTTTCTTGTTATTGAGAATAATTTGAGTAATTGAATTGTAAATATCTACATTGGTAAATTTCATGTAATTTTTAGATGTCTACATGGAAATTCTGAATAGGTGGTTGTAGTTAATATGTTCAAAATTCGATAGAGGGAACAATCTAGTCTGGAGAAATTTTTGAAACACAATGTAGACTAAAATTTGTACAGATGTCAGGATTTTCTGTATCCTGACACATATTCAGAGGCAAAATAGGTGATGCAATTTTTCTGACCACTCTCCCTCTTCCATATATTGCTGATTCTTTATATTTTTCATTCTTTCCTAGCAACGACCTTTGTTCTCATCTATTCTGTTTTCTCTGTTATTGTTTTATTTCCTCAAATTTCATGATTCACAGTACGACATGTCAATGACCATCCCTTTTGTTGTCTATTTTAAGGTCCTAGTTATAGTATTAGGATTTTTTTTTTCTTGCTTTCTAGGTCAAGTTCTTGAAACAAGATCGTAATGAGTTCAACGAGTTTCTTTTGCTGTCAAACCTCCAGATGAGAGATGAGAATAGACTGTAGCAGAATCCTTGATTGAAGACTTGTGAGACCCTAAACCGAGATTCCAGCTCACCACATTGAACTAACCCTCAGAAAGGTAAAATAATAAATATGGGTGTTCTAAATCACTAAGTTTGCCATAACTCATTATTCAGCAATAAATAATTCATGGGCCATTTTAAGAATAAAATATGTAGTTTAAAACACAGAACTTCATAAAATTATTACTTAGAATCAGAAAAAAATTACAAAATCACTGGTTTTAAATTGTTGAGCAAATCACAAATATGTGAGTATCCACAAAAATAATTAGTATTTTATTAGTTGACAAACAGCTATTAAAACTTCCTTATTGCTGAAGGAAAGACAGAGCATTATGGTGGAATAGGAAAATAATTATTCCTGTAAAGAAGCATAAATTTTAAAAACTTTGTACTCATGAAAATACCTTCAATAGAGCTAAAGAAACGAGGTAAGAAATCACAGTAGCTGGCCATAGCATAATAATAGGAAAAGACATGTGGACAAGGGCAGTAGGTAGGTTTATATTACCAACCTCACCTCTTTGTAGCCCCAAGAAGCATAGCTTGGAAAGAGATATTATCTGCTTGGTATACACAAGGGGCACTTAAAATATTTTGTGAATGTTTAAATAAAGAAAATGTATTACAGTAAAAGATGCATTGCCATTAATCAAACTTAAAATATTCTATCTCCAATCATATTTTCGGAAACAGTTCTGGAAGTTTTCTTTCAGTGTCTTTACAAGGTGTGATAAAAAATACAGTGAACGCTACTGCTGAATACCATCTAACAGAGAAGCAGGCTGGACTAAGAAAAACATTATTCTGTGTCCTCATCCACCTTATTCACCAGACCTGGTATCATGTGACTTCCAGTCCTATCCCCAAGTCAAAATAACCATGAAAGGTAAACATTTTGAATGAATTTCGGACCCCAAGGCAGACACTAAAGAAACAGGACTTCCAGAACTGTTTCAGAAATTGACAGGAATTATGAGATAGATGTGTTTAAAGTGAGAAGGACGAGAAGGAGATTAATGGCAATGTGCGGTTTACTGAAATTTTTTAAAAATATAAACACTGTATTTCTATCACACCTCTTTACAAAATAGAGAAATATTCAGCCATAAAAAGAAAGACATTTCATCATTTGTGATAACATTAATGAACCTGGAAGACATCATATACTGTGAAATGATCCAGACCCATAAACAAGCATCCCATGATCTCATTGATATGCTGGTCAAAAAAATGATCTCATAGAAGTAAAGTAAATAGTGACTAGCAGTGTTAGGGCAGTTGGTGAAAAGGGGGCTGGAGAAATGTTGGCCAAAGCATTCAAAATTTCAGTGACAGAAAACAATTATTTTCAAGAGATATATTTACAATATAGTTACTATATTTAACATTATATTTCCTTCTCAGAAGGACTAAGAATGGATCTAAGTGTTTTCACTAGAAGACTAATAATTATGTAAAGTTAATAATATAGTTATAAACTATAATAATAAAATTTATAATATATAACTATAATCCTATTATACTTAGTAATATAATAGTATTATAAACTATAATTGTATAACTATAAACTATATAATTAAGTATATCAAAATATTAATTATATCCATGAAGTTGATAATATAGTTATTCCAGAGTGTATATATACTTCAAGACCATATGATGTACATGGTAAGTGCATCCAATTTAATCTTTCATTTAAAAACCAGTGAAACCTCTTCCCTTTGTATTTTTGGCTATAGTCTCTTTGATGAGGTCTTTGCATAAGAACAGTTTGATGCTCTTAATTTTCTAACTACCGAATAGAATAGTCCATCTTACGCTATATTTAGTTACACTTTTATATGATTTTAACATAAAATTTTTGTTGTGGCTTAGTAATTTAATCTCATAAAATTTGAGATTGAATCCAGAGTTTATTTATCAATTTATTTCAGTATTAGCTGTTATATGTAAGGGTTTTTCCAGTTTATTAGTACATGACTAATCAGAGATATTCTGAGATGGAAATAATCACCAAATAGTTTGTCGTAATTTTATTTTAAATTAGCAAGAAATACATTTTTGGAGCTTATTCGTACAGCTTATTCTTTTTTTTCAATAATTTTAACAATTATATCTATTCAAAAATTTACCATTTTGATTTACTTACAATTTCTCAAAAGTCATCTTTTAAAAATTTTTCAAAACAATTACAACTCCTCCCCTCATGGTCAGCTAGAAGGAAGAGAAAGAGGTCAAGAGGAGTGTGCATCATTTATTTAATTACAGTTACTAGAATGTTCAAACGGGATCCATACTTAACACTTTGGTTGAAATTTATGATAAAGTTATTCTTTTCTGGAGGGGTGCCAGGGATTGAACTCAGAGCCTTTTGCTTGCTAGGTAAGCACTTTACCACTTGAGCTAAATCTCCAACTCCAATAAAGCTATTCTTAATTGCAAGCGAAGTTGAAAAATACAGTATTTTATTCTAGAAAGACATCTATTTAGTTAAAAACTGAAGAAAACAGAAAAAAAAAAAAAGAATGCTTGAGAACACTAGTGTCTGTTACCAACAAGCATGTCTTCTGATAAGAAAACCATACTTTCTCAAATATTTGTATTGGTTGTGTTTCATTTGAAGATAGATTTAATTTTAGGTAATTAAAGCAGAAATATATTTAACTTAGTTCAAGAGTTTTGAATGTACAGGAACCATGGAAGCAATCAGAAGAGATAGAGCCAGTAACATGTGCAACCATCCTACAAGGCTATTCCAGAAAAATCTCTCTTAACACTCCTACAGTCACAGCCAACAAAATCTGCTGATCTGATGCAGAAAAGTAAATTATTACACAACTAACCTTGCCAGAAAAGCCACGAAAACTCACTCAGCCCTGCATTTTTTTCTTAATTCTGAAAATCTGTTTGCTTAAAAGGCAAAATACAAACCAGTTCAAAGCCGTGCCGAGAAATGTAGCTTTGTTGTGCAGCATGTCGTAAACAGTTTTACAATGAAGAAGGGATATGAATTGAAAATACATGTAAAACACTTTGTGTACACAGGAACATCTCTCATTTTACAAGATATCTATGTATTTCTAAGACTAACAAAAGCCTCACTGTATTATATTTTTAAAAATAGATACAGAATTATGAAAAATGCACCAAAAATCAACATTGGGAAAGTTTGAAAAATTCATATTACAGTCCTCTAAATAATATTAACTGAAAGTAAACTAAAAGCAGAAATGTGTGCAATAAATTAGATTTTCAAAATTTTCAAAATTTACACTCATATTTTATATCACCTTTTCCGATAAATAAAATACATTAAACTATTAAAATCTGTAATATTAATAGTTAATAAAATACATTAATTAGACTTTTGCAGGCATAGATCTTGAATTTAAAAATCAGAAGGAAAAGAAGTCAAGAAATAAGGGCATAATCTATACTTAATATTTAAATCTGCACTTCCTATCAAATACAGACAACTAGTTTAATTGTTTCATATTAACATTTCCTTTCTACTAACTTCTAACTTTAGATTTTTCTGATTTTGTTTTATGACTGGTAAAATATGGCCACCTCATATGTTTGTAAGTTTATTATGAAGTTTAGTTGAAATAGCAAATGATTCTCTTCATGAGCAATTTGTGGTATCTAATAGGCACTTGTCATTTTTATCCTTTTATTCACTGCAATGCATATGCAATGCTGCATCATCAAATTCATTCCTAGGTCTATCCTCTTAGACAATACTGTTGACTCAGGATTCATCCATTCTTTCATTTTAATGTCTTCTTCCAACATTGTAGATGAGAACCTTTCACCTAATGGCTAATCTCCTTTCCTAGAATCTCTCAAATCTCTATGTAGTATGTTTTACATTCATTTTCCTAATTTACTTCATAGACACATTTACAACAACCAACTTCATTGCTTAGAGAGTGAAACTCAAAATATTTTGACCTGACATGTCCATCCTCCATTATCTGGCCCTGATTGACTTATTTCCTTTGATCATGAATCCTGATTTATCAGTTCTTTGGATTACTAATGCATAGCAGTTTAATAAAGCATGTTTCCAGGTGTATCTGGATGGGTCATGGAGTTATGACCTTGACTGTCATCCATAGTCTCTGCCCCTTCCTCTCTAGCACCTTTCTACTGCTCTGATTCCAGGCCACTAAGAACTGAGTAGCTGTGCTCCACTCTGCTCTTCCACCATGATTTTCTGGTCATGGAGTCCATAAACCATGGACTGAATCACCTGAACTCTAAGCCAAATAAATCTTTTCTCCTTTAGTTGTCCAGTATTGTGCTCAGAAAGAGGAAATTTGACTTATAGTCACCTTTTCTTCTACTAACATCAAAGATAAAACTTTTTTTTTCATTCCCATGAAGCTAGACCTTTCAATACCTTCTAAGTACATACACATAGCTCTGCTTTGTTCTTTTCCTGCTTAAAATAAATTGGTGTGGAACAGTGTATAGAGTGTGTAGACCTCAAAGAAAGCTCTTTCCATTGAATTTACAGTATTTATTTTATGGGGGAAATTGTTTTGTGGGTGTAAAAATGTGATAGTCCTCATATCAAAAACTTTCAAGATACATATCATTAAAAGCTGAAATATGTATAAGAATATGTATTGGACGTACCTAAGTGTGTCAAGGGATGGCTAACAGCTCTTAGGTGAATTTCAAAAGATATCTTCATTTGTATTTCTTTAATTACGTTCTATGGGTACACTTATCTTTGCTAGTCAAAGCCTATTCGAAGATTCTACCATGAATTTTGGCAATAGTTACCCACTGTAGACCTCCCTGATCTACTGGACTCTTTTTAACTTTGTTAAGAAATTACAGATGTTTAATTAAAGTTTAACAAGGCAAAAATCTGTCAACATAAACTCTTGACTTTGCTAATTTGTTAAGAATTTCTTTAATGTTGATTTGGAGGCCAGGAGGATGTGGCAAGCTGGAGTGGCACCTTATTAGCTGTCATCAGAAGAGGTGATAGCAGTGGGCATATTTATTCATGTGTGAAGAGTGGTAAATTGTGCCAAAGTAGGAAGAAAAGAATGATTTTCATCACTGACGTATGAGCCTGGGTTTTCTAGTAAGGCAGGAAAAAATCTTTCAGGCATGAGGAATAATATCCTCTGAATCAAAACAAATTATGTGCATTGATTTTAAAATTGATTATTTTCAATAAGCTGCTTTCCAGAGATGGAGACCTAGGTTTGAATGGCATGAGATATAATGACAAAGCCAAACACACACACATAAAAACAAAATTACACAATTTAATTTTTGAGGAGCCGTCATTGCATCCCTTTATGTTTCTTTGCTTTGGTGTTGTTTGTATTCATAAGACTATTTACGCCATTTTTCTTGAGTCTCCATACCATAGCAGTGAGCCCCCCCCACGTCAGAAGCAGCTATAATAACTTTATTTTGGCTAAAAATAACATAGGAGAGAACATCTCTAGATGAAAATAAATACTGTAATAAGAAAATGTCATTACACACTTAAACAGTGAAAGAACTGGTCCCAAAGGATGTAGCTGTAGGTGAATGTGCAGCTTCATTGACATTCTTATTTGGCCTGCACTATGAGGAGTGTATTACAGCCTCATAGCTGAGGTAAGAAAAAGAGCACTGACTGAGTAAATTAAATCAACTGAAGAGTTTTTTATCTCCTAGTTTTAGAGGCTACTTGTCCAAAATACAAGGTGTCAGTAGAGTCAGGCTCCTTTTGACACTGCAGATAGATTCCCTCTTTGCCTCATAGGACTGGCCATCAATCTTTGAATTTCCTTGCCTTTCAGTCGTTCTAACCTCTCTATCCTACTAAAGACACTAGCCATATAATAGGTCCCCCACAAAGAACACATCTTGACTGCATCTGCAAAGACTATGTCCAAATAAAGTCATTTCTTGACAAGCTAGGGGTGAGGCCTACCACAGGTTTTTTTAGACTTGAAAAATTTTATGTACATTATATAAAATACATATTTGATATAATATTTTACCTTAAAAATTTTAAAATCTTGTTATATAGGCTGTTTTGATTTTATATCTCATATTCTTTTATATCATTTCATTTATAAATAAATTTGGGGGCAAAGAAAGCCTTACCTATACATTTTTTGATGATCAGTGGCAAAGTGGACATTGCAAGCATCAGAAGTCTCACACTGAATTTGTAGTGCAATCATAGATAAATAATCTAATTCTAGACCAAACAAAGATATCTAATATCTAAGGTATGGAAAAAATAAAATAATGTATTTGACTCCACTTACAAATATGTAATTTTTTTGGAAACTAGTATTGTCTTATTTAATAATAGGAAGGTAGATGGCAAGAGGAAATCGTTTCACATTTCAGGAAAAGGAAACTGAGTTGATGGAAAATATGAGATAGGGCCACTTGCACAAGGCAACAATCTTTTTAAAACGCAAAAATTGTTGCCAAGGTAAAATAAGAAGGGCTACATGATATGTCAAAAATTAAGATAAGGGAAACAGAAGGTGCTCAGACAGCAGACGAGATTTTTACCAGCACAGTGGTGAAGTATTTAGGTAAGATCTATAAGTCATAGACAGGAAAGAGATAATATTGTGTACGACAATGACACAATAATTAAGTTACTGGTATTGTTGTAAAGATGTTTCCAGTATAAGGAATTGGCAAAATATAATTTGAGCCACCACATTCCGACAAGAATGGCTGTGTTGTGTGAAACGTAGAATCACAGCGATTCTCACTACAGATGAGAGTGGCAACTTATACGGTAACGTTGTGAAGCAACTTAGCAATGTTTTACAGAACTAAATATAATCTTATGGTAGGATTCAGCAATGATACTGCTAAATATTTTTAAAAATTAGAAGAAAATCTATGTCCACCTATAAACATTCACAAGTATGTTGATATAAATCATTTTGTTAATAATTATTAAAACTTGGAAGCAACCAAAATGCCCATCAATTAGTGAAAAAATAAACAAAGTGTGCTACATCCATGTACTGAAGTATTATTTAGTGATAAAAAAGTAAAAGAGGGTGCTGGGGATTTAGCTCAGTGGTAGGGCACTTGCCTAGAAACATCAGACCCTGAGTTCGATCACCAGCACCCCTCCACCACAAAAAATAAGAGAGCTGTGAAAACACAAACACCAAAAAACAAAAACATGAATGAATGTGTACACATGGAAAGGGCAAACTATAGGGACAGTTAAAAAAGTAATGGTTTCCAGGGATTCAGAGATGGGAAAGACATAAATAGAAGAAATATATGGCATTTTAAGGGCAGTAAAACTATTTTGTATACTATGGTAATGACAGATACAAGGCATTATACATTTCTCAAAAATCAATAGAATGGTACAAAGAATGAACTCTCATGTAAAGTATAATTAGTTAATAACAATGTGCTAATATTTGTTCATCAATTGCAACAAATATATTGCACTAATACAGGATGTTATAAGTGAGGTTGTGAGCTAGGAGAATATAATATGTAAACTCTCGTTTCTCTGTAATATTTTTGTAAACCTAAAATGCTCTAAAATATAGTATATACAAATCCTGGAACATAACCCATTTTCCCTCAATTTGCATATTACCATGAGAAAGTTAGAAAAAAATGACATGTCCAAAATTATTTTAGCACAGTACTATGGCATGCTCTCAGGTAATCTGGAAAATACAATATTGTGGGGGGGCAGACACCAACACCAATAACACATCCATCAACACATAGACAAGGCATTTTATTTTGAGCGTGCCTGTGCTTCCTTCCATAGCAAGGTTACTTATCTCATTTCAGAGAGGCACCTAAGTATGGTACTCTCGCAAGAGGCTAAGTTTGATGACTGGCAAGAATGGGTAGTCCAGTGCGCAAAATTACATAAGTTATAGTTAGATAGATAGATAGATAGATATTTTACAAGGAAGGGTCTTGCTATGTAGTCCAGGCTGGCCTTGAACTCACTATGTATCCCAAGCTAGCCTGGAACTCGAGGTGATCCTCCTACCTGGGCCTCCCAAGTGCTGTGACACCATTACAGGTATGTGACACCATACCAGGCAAGTTACAGTTATATTTTAAGAATATAATCTCAATATCGAAATACGTGGGGAATATTCGAGATGGCATGTATAATAAGAAATTGTAAGTGCAGTTTTTCAATGCATTTGGTCCTCATAGGAAACCTAAATTAGAGTGACTGGGATACTGCTATGTCACTGCTGACTAAGATCTTGTTAGTTGGCCAGGAACTTCTGTGGGAACTTATTATGCCTGTTTAAATTCCAATACCCTCGCCCTGAAACTCTAATATAATTGCCTTACCACTTTATAAAAACTGCCTTTGACAAGCTGTGCATCTGTATGTCACATGCAGCTTCTTGTTTTTACTGCCAGCCTAGTTAGAACAAGTGTACGCACTACCTCTATTCAGCCACGCGTGACCTCAGCCTCGGATCACTACTTCCGTCTCTCCCCCGAGTGACTGGGCTCAGCTGGAGAAAAAATAACACGGCCGGATTTCTTGGTGCCACTTTCACATCCATTAGCTCACCTTTCCCCTAATTCTTAATAAATTCACATCCCAGTCCTCTTCTGTGCTCAAAAATATCTTTCCAAATCTTTACTATGCCAACCAAGTCCAATTAAAGTAGGAATGAAATCAGCAACTCTTACAAATTGTGCCTGAAAAAAGACAATTTCTCTCTGGGTTATCTCACATGTCACTTACACCTGTGAATAAGGCAGGCCAATTTGTCAATGCAATTTGCCTTCATCTAGTTCAACTTTGCAGACGGTAATGGGATCCAGGAACTTGTGCATCATTTTGAGTGGTTTCTACTGACATCTTGACCATATTCAGGGAGAGGATACAGTCTCCCATCAACCGATTCTGTGGCTCAATTTACATCATGTCTGCTTCCCATGAAGTCTGTCCTTTTAATGTCATTTCTTTTGTTGTTGTAGTAGCATTTTTCTGTTAATAGAAAGCAAAATGCAGCAAGAGTAGGATACTTAGAAGTTTACTAGCTTATAGCTAATATTAAATCATAAAACTGAATAACCTGAAAGATATTTGGTCTTCAGATTAAGAAGCACATGTTCGCTAATATCTCCGTTTATAGACTCCTTTCTCACAGAGTTTGTGACCAAACTTTGCCAGTGTCACTAATTTTTCCAAAGGTGTAAGTTTTTATTGCCATAATTTTAGTTATACAAACACAACATAATTTAGTGAAGCTATCTGCAAATGTTTAACATTTGGGCTTTTTTCTCAAAATTTTCTCAGTATCATTTCTTCAGAAATCTAACGAATTCTACTCAATTTTAATCCAGGATATTCTGAGTACCTTTTGGTTTCTGGCCTTGAAATATTTGAGGATATAGGATAAGGTATACAAATTCTTTAAAATATTTTAAACAACAGACAAAAATTTTTGTTCGTTGTTGTTATGTGGCTGTAATTCATATGTACATTTGCTTGTGTGCATGTGCACAAGTGTAAGAGTTCAGAAAGCAGGAAATTGTATCTGCTACAAATATCAAACTTATGTTTCTGAAAAGTCCAACTTTTGTAGCAAGTCACTACTGAAAATTATATTTGTGGGTAAATTTTTAATCCTCTTGCATTTTCTTTTAATTTTCAGGCTGTCAAATTAGTGCCAGTAAAAATCACCAATTGACAGCCTGTGAGAATCAATTCCTCTATAAAGTCCCCTTCACAGAAGGCTCATTTAACTTCTAGTTGACCTCTTTGGCAGAAATCCTGACACTGAGACCTTCAAGGAGAAAATATAATGTAGAGTGAAAAGAAAGGATAAAATGCTGTCAGAATGCATTGATAAGAGATTTGAAATGACACAATGTATATGGTGAAATTATGATTTCTCCTGTCAAGTCTTTATTTCCTAAAGCAATCTGCAGTCTTCTTGAGTCCAAAGCTTATCAATAATTTTTATTTATTTTGACTGAGAAACACTAACAATGAAATGATTCTGACTCAAGCTTTATTCCTGTATTTCAAAAAATGACATAAAATAGCAATTTAAATTGCTGTTACCTTCATTTCTCTTGGACTGAAGGCATATTTTTACTAGAGTCAGCCAGAGTAAGAGTCGTTGTTCATCAAATAATTTTTATATTTTGGTGTATTTAGTATTAATGTTTATAGGACTATTGCAAGAAAGATTGCTGTCTTCCTAGTAATAATGGCACTTCGTGACTTCATGTAGAGGGTTATACTAACTTTGAATAAGGAAACAGGTCAAAACTGTGCCACCACAGTCAGCAATTAGTATTTTTAGGGTCCTGCAGTTTTATGACTTCTCCATCGGAATCTGATCTTGGCAAGGTGATCGATAGCACGTAAGCAAATATCCAACCTTGTTTGTCTGATTGGCTCTTGGAGTAAGCATTGTTATGTGGAAGAAAGTCTTTGGAGTCCAGGGGAAGAAAATATGGAAATCCCTTCTGCTGTCTTGGATGGGATTTCTTGGAATTGACGAAATTGTAGGAGACAAGAGTGATCATTAGGATGATCCCAAAAGCCAATATAATTTTTTATATTTATTAGAAAGTTAAACAGGGTTAAACATGCAGAGAAAGGAGACAGTGTGAAACTATATAGAAAGATAATGGCTATGTAACTTGAGTAATGCATTTGTACAAGCCAAAAAAGAAGAAGGAGAAGGAGAAAGAAAAAGAAGAAGAGGGTGAAGAAGAGGAAGAGAAGAAGAAGAAAGAAGAAAGAAGAAAGAAGAAAGAAGAAAGAAGAAAAAAGAAAGAAGAAAGAAGAAGAAAAGATTACCAGAAACCACCAAAAGCTAGAAGAGTTAATGGACAATTCGGCCCTAGAGTCTTTTAGGGAGACCATGTCTTTGCTAGTATTTTAATTCTAAACACTCAGTCCTTGTAGCTTAAGAAAATAATTTATTGCTTTTTTTTTTTGAATGTAATGGGCTCTTTTGTTTTTATTTTTGTATTTTTATTATTATTATTATTATTATTATTATTATTATTATTATTATTATTATTATTATTATTTTGGTGCTGGGGATCAAACTCAGGGCCTTGTGCTTGCTAGGCAAGCACTCTAACCGCTGAGCTAAATCCCCAGCCCCAATTTATTGTTTTTAAGCTACTCAGATTTTGCTCTTCTCTTAAGGTACCCTGGCAATGAACATATCTTTCATATAGCTTGAATTATTTTGCCTCCTCACTAAGAAATGCCAACATATAAAGAGACAGATGCCCCCCATTTGCCTTTTTATTCCTATAACTCATAAAATTTGTATTCCTCTTATATTACCTATCTTACTGTTTTGGAAAGTGACCTGCATTCAGTGAGCCTTGTGTAGATATACAAAAAATCTATTGGATGAAAGGGCCCATTGTCTTTATTAAAATTGGAGATGCTGCTAGACGGGCACATAGAAAATCACCCTCTGATAACTAAACCCTGAGGCATTAACTCGCTCTTGGCATTCCAATGCAATACTCCCTGAACTTCAATGTAGAGTTAAATCACCTAGTATCTCATTAAAATACAGATTTGAGTTCTCTTTTCTGACTAAATATTCTATAAATGTAATAAGCTGCCTGACATTGCTGATACTCTTGTTGAAAACACTACATTTTAGAAAATATGACACAAGAACCCATATTAGATATCTAAATATTAATTTTAATATCTTTATCCAGGACTATATCCAGTCTATGCAGTGAATTTCTGGATTTTTAAGAAAAAGATACTGTTCTAGATATTTAAAAACATAAAAGGCATCCAGTTGGGTGGTTGAATTAAAAATAGATGGTCCACTTGGACAGATATTTTAGGAAATAACACATCCTCTGTAGAAACACATTTCTTACAAGACTCCGGGATTGGGACAGTGAACAGGGCTGCATTTCCTCACCACTCTGTCTGGGCCAGGTAACTTTAAATAGCACAAACTGCCTAAACTTTGACCTACAACTTCTCTACCTGCCTGCTCACCGTTAGTAATCAAATTATGTCAATCTGTTAGACAGGTTTGAGAAAATCCAGAACAGAACTTAGTAAATTTATTAAGCATCAACAACAGAAATATACTCAAATTCTCATACTGTCTGGTTAAATTTTGTTTTCTTTTGGGATTGGAAATATGGACTAGATGAATTTAATAAAGTGGAATCCAATTATAGAATTTAAATATAATTTTCAGTGAGTTATTCATCAGGTTCTACTAAAGTCTTGACATAGTTCACAAGAAACAACAAGCAGAAAAATGTAGCTACTATACCATAGAAGGGAGTTCCTGTGTTACATTAAAATTTGTAGCTCTTCTCTTTCTGGCCACACAATAAGAACTCATTTCCCAGATTTACTTTTACACAGTTACAGTCATGTGTCTAAGTTTTACTTGATGTAGAACTGTTACCATTATCTACTTTTTTTTTTTTCCTTTGGTGCTGGGGATCCAACTTGGGGCCTTGTGCTTCCCATTATCATGACTGAGGTCTAAGAGATCCCCCGGAAGTCTCGGATGTTCAGAGGGTCACTTCTAGAAGGTGACTGGACAGTGGACACCCTGTAGTTTGGTCCACTGACAAACTGAGAGCTGTATGTGCTGTTAGGAGGCGAGGCTCAGTCTAAAGTGGCCTGTCACCGAGGGCACAATTTCTAAGGTTATGTCTTTTTCCCCAGCTCCTTCCTTTGCTCTCTCTCCTCTCTCTTCTCTCTCTCGCTCCTCACTTCCCTCCCCCTTCCTTTCTCCCCAGCCCTTCCTGGCCACTGTCTCAGTTACTTTTCTCTGGTTGCTGGGAAAGAATTCTAGACACCCAAAGTGAGGGGAAGAAAGGTTTATTTGGCTCACAGTTTGTAGAGATTTCAGTCCACAGTCAGCTGGGTCCAAGGCAAGGTGACATGGCAGACAGGCAGAAGCCAGCAAGGTAAGCAAGGGATGCAAACAAGGGGACTAACCATCTTCTTCCTGTATCTTATATCTTATCCAAACTACCTGGCTTTAGGGTGGGCACTACTCCCCACCTTAATACTAATACTCTTAATCCTAGGTCACATCCTTGATCCCAGCAGAACCCAAACCAATCAGTGGACTAATTTAGTAATCACACACTCTAGATCCAGCTACCTCTTACCACATGAGGCTTTGGGGGGACATCTAGACACAAACCATAACAGCCACCAAGGGTTGAGCACCTTTTCTTTCACCTTGTACTTCCACAATGACAATTCTGGCTTACAGCTGACTGGATGTGGACTGAAACAGCCATATCCAAGCTCTCCTTTAAGTGGCAGGTGTCCACTATTTTGTCCCAGCAATAAGAGTGTAACTAAGACAACCATCATGACTCCTAGTGATTTATGTTTCCATTTGTCTCCATTGTTTGTAATGTGACTGGACTATGCTCTCTAGATCTAGAGGTGCAGTTCATTTCTGACCTCTTTGAATTCAGGTTGGTCTTCAGACTTGTTTTGACTAATAGAATAGCACTGAAGTTATAAGTATGT
>PVJO010018431.1:0-36692 GCA_004026905.1 Hystrix cristata | reverse complement strand
TTTTTTTTTTTTTACAACTTTTTGTGATAACTTCCTTTAACTTTGCGGTCTCCATGAGATGGACTACAGAAGCAGGTCCTGAAATGAGGAAAGGTGACTCCAGGAAATTACCATAAAATTTTTGTAGGAGGTTGAGTGATGTGAAGGGGAGAAAAGCCAAAAGGCAGGTGAAGGGTCTTTTATCAAGCACATTCCCACCTTGGACAACTGGAGTGCAGTTCCATTTAAGGAAGTTGAGGCATCAGTGTGGAACAAATACCTCAAAGCAATCTGCATGCAGGGCAAGGAAGTGGGGTTCCTAGGATCAGAAGCTGCTCAGGGCTGCTTCTAGGGGCATCATGTCCTCCCCACTTCCCATGTCCTCTACATGGTGGCCTGGCACAGTCCTGCAGCCAGATATTTTCAGAAAGCAACTTTCATACATAGAGATGGGGACTTAGAAGGCACAGGGCAGGGCCATCCAGAGCACCTGCTATAACCCCTCACTGCTAATTGAGGAACTTCTCTATTACACTGTTCTAGATATTAGGTGTTAGGCAGGGAAAAAATAAAGTGAGGAGGAAGAAGGGAGAAGGAGAGGGAAAGAGGAGAAGGAAAGAAGGGAAGAGAGAAAGAGTTGGAGAGAACAGAAATGATTATATGAATCCAGGAGGTCCATGTCTTCTCTTTGTCCCATTCTTGGTCTGATCAGCTATGGCTGGGGGGACCCCATATTCCATACAGGGTGGTGGGAGGGAAGGCTCATCCGAGTGGTCTAGAGTTGGATGGCTCCTCTTAGGCATCTTTCTTATAATTTCCTAAGGGCAAGGGAGCTAGAACTTGCTTTGTTCTGACAGCTTGAGGAAAAAAGAGGTGAAATCATATGGTTTCAGCCTTGTTCCGTCTTTCCACGGCACCCGCATCAGCAAGTTACACTGAATTTCTTCCTGCTTGACAGCCGAGGTGATGAAATGTCACGTAAAGCCAGATGAAGCTCTGGGACAGTGGCCAGCTCAGAGCAGTTGTTTCACCTTAAAACAAGCCTCATCTTGGCTGTGTCATCGCCACGAGAGAAGTCACACATGGCCGTGCTATTTTCTCTTTCATTTGCAAAAAATGGAAGAGGAAGTAACAGCTTCAACCCCCTGACATTTTTCTTACTTCAGGGTGACTCTTAGCTAGGAATGGTGGGATACCTCAGCCAAACCATACCAGAAGAAAAGTGAACTAGGCCTTACCACTCTGGAAGCAGGATCATATGGAAGGAAGATGGGAGGGACTCTGTAGACTAGTGACTTTCAAATTGAAATGTGCACATGGATAAAGTGATAATCCTGCTAAGATGCAGATTCTGATTCAACTGGTCTTGGAGGGAGCTGACGACTGCAATTTCTAAGACGCTCCAAGATAGACTGTTGTTCTGGTCCAAGGAGTTTGAGTACATAGCAAAGGCAACACCTTTAGATTAGGCATCACTAGATCCAAGCTGCTGGCTAGCTGTGGGAAGTTGCACTTCAGCTTTTTTAATATTGAGACTATGGAACAGAAGAATTCTTATTCCTCAGGGATAGAGGAAGGAGTGATGGGACAGTACCTGCCAATGACCCCCACATGGGATGTTCTCCACTGTGGTTATGGTGTATAGTTATGGGATCTGGTCATCCTGGGCTTGTCCTGGAGCATCTGCCTGGAGCCCATCTTCTGACTCCTGACTCAGCTCTGCTTCTGACTCTGGCCTCCTGTTCTTATGCTCACTCATTTTCGAGGACTCCAGGGCTTGAGTGGCAAGGGCAGCCTGTCTCTAGATAGTCTTTTAAGGCAACAGCATTCTCCCTGTCATTTGCCAGGCAATGAATACTCCCTGTCTGGGTCTCTGTTTCCCCATTTGTACGATGCTGGGTCTTCTAGACCCAGGGTGGAGGGCCAGATGACTGGATGTCTCACTCTTGTGCCCTGTGGGGCCCACCTTTGCATATGAAAGCTGCTTTCTGATAGAAAATTCTAGACTAGCTCTTTCTCCAGCAATGGGATCAGCCACAGCAGTTCAACATTGTTTTTATTTTATTCCTCTATTTCTTTTATCAAAATTCCTATTTATCACAGACCATTTGCTCCATGTTGCATTCCATATCCAGGTCTTATTGTTATATGGCTACATGTTCATATAAAAATAGTGCCTCTTGGAATTGTGCAGTGCACAACATTCCCAGCTATACATTAAAATCTTGGATAGCTATACATTGGAGACTTTGTGGATCACTGTTTTGGATACCAGTACCCCAACTTTCCATTCCAAACTTTTCCAATCCCATATCCACTCCCAGATTCCAAAACCTCAGTGTAGGCCAAGCTTCTGGCTCCTCTCTAAGGAGTTAGAGTTCCAGAGAAAAGCTAGGGAGGCCCAGATAACACCAAAAGAGGCAGGGTACATACTGACAATGCCAACGCTCAGTCCAAGACTCTCTTGAGCTTTAGACCTCAAACTTAAAATTAGGACTCAACATTTTAGTAAATAGTGGAACTTGATGTTCTTCAGAAAGCTGTCTTCTCAGCCTAAGAATAACATCTTGAATCAATTTTGGCCAATAGATAATGAGTTCTAGTGGCTTAATGAGCAATTGTCTCTATGACATCCATAGTAAGAAGGCAAATGGGAATTAGGCCTCTCTCAGCCCTGTCACCTGATGCCAATTTTCTAAGGTGGAATTGAGTTCAATAGCCTTGTTTCTGGAACAGCTCTTTCCCAGCAAGGTACCCAGTATCATTGGTCATATTTTAAAGTTCATGTTTCGCCATTCGTGTTCAGTGCTGCTGTTCTTGAACTCATGGAGTCCATGAATACATCCATTTTATGGCATGCTAGAGTTACATACATGAGAACTGATAAATTAACCATGCTTAATATAAGAAATAGCAAGGCATGATCATTTTTCAACTGAAGAGGTATCTGTGGACAAGTGAGTAAGGAGAGGAAGAGTTGTAGTCTGTGAATGGAAGTTTGAACCACACACATGCCATGGCAGCTCCTGTCTAGAAGCAGAACAGAAAATCTATGATAAGTGTACAGCGCTGCCCCAGAGCAGGCGGGGAGTGGCTCATGAGAGCCCATTACGTGTGGCTCTTCTTTCAGATGCACCATGTTAGTGGTTTGAAACTGGCCATGTTGAGAGCATTTTCACAATGGAAATTGGCCAATGCCACAGACTAGAGCTTTCTTCTTTTTAGAGAGTGGTTGTTAAATATTTACCAGAATACCACTGCAAATGGGTCCCAACTGCTGCTTTTCTTATCCTCACTAATGGATTTGAGCACACATTTTTCTCTTTGAGCACAGATGAGGCTCAGAATCTTTCTCAATACATTTTTTCCAGGCAACATTACCAATGAGTTGGGATTAGCTCCTGGAATAAAACTCACTCAGTAAAATCTGTTTACTTTGGTCCAGTGTGTCCTCCCTCAGACTTTCAAATGGTGTAGAACAGTAGATCTCAAACTTCTGGTATTTCTTAAGCTTTTAAATTCCCCCCAAAATATTTTTGGAACACATTAGAATAACTAACTTTGCTTATAACTTACTTTGCTAAGTAAGGACATAGAACAAAGCTAAATAACCATGACAAAATATGTTTCACCTTCTACCACCAGGAACTTTGAATTCAGAAGGACATTTTAACATTTCCCACATAACAAGCTTATTATCTCAGAGTAAAAGAAATGCCATCAAAGTGAACAAATATCTCTATATTTTTTTCTCATTTGCTGCATTTCAACATGAACTTCCTCTTGGACAAGAGTGAAGGTCATGGATGAGAACAGCATGCCTTTGAATTCCAGTGGACATTGCCTGAGCCGGCCAGCATGGTATCCCCCTGCTCCTTACCTTGTAGGGCTGCAGAAACAATGGAATAAAATGACATCCAGGAAAAAGTTTTCTGCAGTCTAAAGAGCTTTTCAAATTCGGCCATCTTGCCACTTGCAGCCAGTATTCTTCATTGTTGCCAATTTCTCTCTAGCTAAACTTGCAAGGCCAAAGAGTACAACCCATGTTAGTAACTTTAAAAAAAATGTAGACTATAACTAAATTCTGACCCTTTTAGTTTGCTTGGTAAGTTCTGGATCAGTGAGATAGATCTGTTTATATTATTAAGGATGCTTTCAATGAATTACAAATAAGAGAATGACAAAATCATTCATTCATTCATTCACTTTCTCAGCTAACAATTTTTTAAGGCTCCATGATGAGCACCTTTCTGCCACAACCTTCCCTCTCCTCACCACTCTCCTTTCTTCTAGTCTGGCTCTTACCATGTGGCAGCTCAGGCTGTAAAGCTAAGAGGAAAATATGTCAGGTCACTGCCCCCTTTGAAGTCCCCAGTAGCTTTGTTTTGTCCTCAGAGGAATGCCAGTCTCCACATGTGATATACAAGCCTCTTTATAACATTGACATTACTGACTCTCCCAGCCCTAATCTCCCCTGCTCTCCACCCTGCACTCTGTCCTGTGGATGTAACCAGTTGTTTTTCCTCCTCAGCTTGCATCCTCTCTTTCATCTTTGATGAGGTTCTTTCCTCTATCCAAACTGTCCATGTTTTTGATGGGTTCACTCCTGGTCTCTTAAGGTTCAAATTAGGCATGGTCTTCATTACAAAGTCTTCCGAGCCTCTCCTGGTTCTGTGCCTCTATAAGAGCAAACATCTCATCATGGCCAGCTGTTTACTTACTTATCTTGCCACTTATCTGGGAGTTCCTTGAGGACACAGTATGGAGTAACCAGTTCCTGTCTCATGGTAGCTGCTCAAATATTTGTTGAATTAATGAGCAAGTATATTCTAAGTGGGGGTGACGGGGGGGGAGACAGATCCAGAAAAAGGGAATAATATGAATAAAAATAAGCCAGCAAAAGGGAGAAGAATGGCATATCGAGAAAAGAAAACCAGCCACAGTATCTCAAAGGGAGGGAGGGCACTTGGGGCTGAATCTGGATAGGCAGGGCTACAAAGGTGGCCTGGAGGCAGCCCCGTCTGGACCTGGAATGTCATGCCCAGCGGCTTGGAATTCTAGAGCAGCAGAGAGGTTTTAGAGCAAGGAGACAAGAATACAGGCTTGGCTGTAATAAGGAACATTCTTGAAGCTGATACAGAAAATAAAATGGGACAGGGCAACTGGGGCCAGGTAAACCAGTTACTCTGCTGCTGTCACCATCCGTGCGATGGATGATGAGGAATCTAAAGTAGGGTATTGGCAGCAGGGGTGGAAGGGGGGCATTTAATCTACAGTTCTGTGCATGGAATATGAGCATATTCCTGGAAGCAGCTTTGAAGCATTAAGAGCAGATGTTCCTTTGCAGGATGTGGCAGACGAGGCAATCAGGTGTGCTGCACTAGGGAGGCTGAAGATACAAATTGGTACCACTCTGAAAAATCATCCATGGAGTCCAACTGTGCAAGTTAACCTGTGGCTAATTTTATTGGGAACAAGCGGGCATGTTTAAGTGGCATGCAACCTGGGGGCTTGCAGACTTGGAACATATTTTGATGTTTCCCTTTGCCTGCTGCCCATTAGGAAAATATAATTGTTATAAAAGTGTTGCTGTTGCTTAGAACACTTTTCATTAGAGCAAATTTGTTTCAAAATTGATGGTACATTATATTGCATTTTGTTCCAAAGAAATTTCTGAATTAAAATATGAAATGCAATACACGATTTTAAGCAGAAGTTAAATTACCTGCACTTGTGGACATGTTCTTCTTATGTGTGCAGGCGGAGTCACATAGGTAAAGAATTTCAGTGCTGGGATTTGTTTTATAGACTATTTCATTCGGTATTCCCAAAATAGACATGAAAGCACGGAGAGGGAAAGAAATGGCCTAAGGTCACCTAGCAAGTTAATTGTAAACCTGGAACTAGTTTAAGTATTCTGATGTAGGTTTTTGATAAGATTGAAGGCAAAATGTGTTTGTGAATTTCTGTTTCACAAGGTATCCAGTAGTTCTTTCTCTACAGACTAATGTTAGAGCAACTTTGCATCAAACAGATTCCAAAACAGAACCAAAGCGAAAACACGTCTGAAGATGTGAAGCACAGCATCGTGTTCACAACAGAAGAGTCTAGAAAGGGCAGCGCGGCTGTACTTTTCAGTGTTGCTCAAATGAGCAGCCTACCACGGTCCAACTTTTTGATCAAATCTAGCTTCATGAAGCCTGTTTTGCTTGGCTTCAAAGTGGCTTGTGCAGGTGAGCGTAGGATGAATTCTAAGGCCAAACGCTGCAGTCTTCCTTGCACACTATATACAGCCCCTTCCCAAGTTCTGCAGATTTTGTTCCTAGACGTCTCTGGGATGTGCCCTGTGTATTCCATCTCCACTGCGGCTCTCCTACTCCAAGCCCACACTCATCACTCACTTTAGGGTGGCCGTAGTAACCCCCTACTCAATCTGTCTCCTTCCGCTTTTGACAAAACCTACAGCCTAGCACCCACGCAGCAGCCAGCTTTAATTTTTCTTTAAACCCAGATCTAATCATGCTGACCTGTTAGTCCAGTCCAACTCCTCACCTTGGCCTGGCTTTATGTGCTCTGGCCTGTCCCAAGCCCCAGGTTCCCTGCCCTCTGCGCCCGTCTTGTTCTCAGTCCCAGCTGCAGGTTTTCCTTCAATCTTTCAGATGCCCAGGTTCTCACCTGCTACCGAAGCTTTGCACCTACTACCTCTTCTCTCCTCAGCCTCCAGCATCCCTTTGCTCCATTAATGCCAACCATGCTTCAGACTTAAAAATGATTTTCTTCCTTATGTGCATCTTATCTGATCCTCAGGTGAGGTCAGTTTCCCGTAGTATCCGCTCCCGCAGAGCCCTATTCGGTCATGGCACTTACTAAAGTCATTACCTTTGTATTGTTCGCTTGTGTGTTGTTTGCTCAGTGTCAAGTCACTCATCCCATCAGATGGTGCTTTTTATAAGGGATTGCTCTGGTTCTGTGTTGTTGATTACTGTAGTATCTTTTGAACCTATCACAGTGAGAGGCACTCAGTAAATAGTGTTGAACAAATGTCTTCATAAGACAAACAAACCCTGGATAAAAAAGCTCTGACAACTTTATTCTGCTTGTGATCACAGCACACCCCAGTGAGTTTAAATCACCTGATGCCATTAGTTCCCAGAGAATGTTACTGAAATGAGGGATTGTGGCTGATATACTGTCTCATAAATGTACTTGGCACTCTGCAACAATCTCCAGGGTCTATGAATCTTTGTAATTTCTGCTTTATAGGTGAGTTGATATTATAATCCTATTTATGCCACTTCCTTACATTTATCCTCCATTTTTCTGTTCCTTTGACAAGGGCGAGTAGAGCAGCTACCAATCAGGCAGAGCCTATCTGGGTCTTGGGGTAGGTTAAATAATCCACAGTAAAAAAAGCCAGAGGATGAGCGAAAACTACAACAGACTTGGAATACTGAACTCACACCAGGAAGATGCATAATGGAGATGGAAACAAGGAAAAACAACAAACAGAAGCAAAGCCAAGATAGAGTCTGGGGAGGGGTTGAGAACAACAGCAAGAGAAGGAACAGTGCACACACATCCATTGTAATGAGATTAGTGAAGACTTAACATTAGAGATGAGTTTTCTTTTGCTGCTTCCACGGAGAGGTGAAGGGTGGGTCAGTTTTGTTTAAAAGTGGAACCAGCCAATGAACAGCCTCTGGTTCCCTGATCTCATCATTATTTGATTCCCATCCAACGCATCTCATTCCATCTTGGCTCTGTTCCTCAATTAGTCTCTTTCTATTTCACTAATAATTATTGTTCTGAAGTCTCCTAAGGTTTTTATGGATACATTTTGAGAAATGTGTCATTAGATAGTTTTGTCATCATGCAAACATTATAAAGCAGATTTACACAAAGTAATATGGCTACAGTGTTACTGGGTGACATAATCTGATGGGATTACCATCACGTATTCAGTCTGAAATGTCATAAGGACATTGACTCTATGAACACAGTAGATTGTGTGTTCACAAAATAAAATACAGACTGCTCACTGTGGCTTACATTAACCGGTAGTCTTGAAGGTGATGAGGGATGGATGGAGAAACACCTGACCAGAGGTGGGAACAGGGATGACGTGGCCCATATGGCACATAGGAAGTTCAAAGAGCCATGGAAAAAATCTGTGTCGAAAGTGAACTAACATTGAGTACAACAGTTTACACAGAAGGGGTTGGAACATGAAAACGTCTGGGAGATAATTGTTCTTACTCCATGGTGCATTACAGAATATACCTCCAGGGCTCTATTTCTTATAGGAGTGGAGACTAAATTGAGTTTGGCAAACACACGTTGTTTTGCCACCACCTTTCTTATCCCTTGCCCATAGCAGGTATTAGTATAACGTAAGAAGGATTTCTCACTAAATCAAGATGAAACTACCTAAGATTTCTTAATTTAATGCTCTAGGATACCATTAAAATCAAGGGACGTTGCCATAGGAGAGATAAAACAGAAGGATTAGAGTGTATAATCCCGGCATGTAGATTAAAGGACTGTGAGGACGGGAGGAAGAGAGGAGGATGAATTAAACACTCTTTGTCTTATTGTGTTTGCAGGATATTGTGGACTGTGTACCTGATAAACAACAAAATTATTTCTCACATTTCTGGATGCTGGGAAAGCCAAGGTCAAGGTATTGGAAGACTCAGTGTCTGGTAAGTGTTATTTTCCTCACAGACGGTCATCTTTTCACACTAAATTCAAATGGTAAAGAGGGTGAGTGGTGTCTTCCAGGCTTTTCCTTTGTAAAGGCACTAATCCCATTCACGAAGCCTCCATCCCTATGACCTAACAACATTGCAAAGGCCTTACTTCCTAATACCATCACCTTGGGACAAGTATTTCAACGTGTGAATTTCATGGGTGCATAACCATTCAGACTATGGTACTTGCAAATTCCGTTCATCTTTTAATGCATATACTCCCTTGTTTGATGCCGGAGAGACTTTATCTTGGGGTCCTTATAATTTGCTCTCCATATTTTGAACACTCTGAAATCCCCTGTGTGTTTTACCTGGCCTCTTTCATTGTAAATCACCACTTTGGTAGCACAAGCTCGCTCTTGATTTTGCAGGGAAGACTGTAAAGGACTTGTCATAACTCAGTGCCTTCCTTCTGCTGTGGCCAACACTCCCTACTGGGAGCTTTGAATGTCTTAGCAGTTGAAAGAATGAAATGAAATGGTGTAAATGAACATGCCACTGCAAATGCCCCACTTTTCAAATTTATGATTTGAGATCACATTTCAATGAATTCTGCCAAGTCACAGAGTGATTTGTGGTAACACATTCCGGTGATGATTTAGCAGAATCTAAATGATATTTGAATGGAGCTTCAGAAATGTTAGAGCTGGAGGGTCCCCGTGGGGGCTCCGTTTAATACAAGTGTTTACTCCCTAGTTCCCCTTTGGGAAAGTGGACCTGACCTCACTCCTGGGTCTGTCCCTTTCAGGTTGGCCTTCTGGGTCCTCCTTAATCTCCTTTACTTCATTCCCGTAGGCCTCTCTGAAATGACCACAGCAGTGATGATGGGGATTAGCGTTTATTGAGTACTGAGAGGGCAGGTAATGTGCTTATATGCTTTGTCTCTTTGATTGCATTTAAAATAACAACCCTACATAGGTAGCTGCTATTATTTTAGTTTATAGAAGAGGAAACTGAAGTTTCAAGAGGTTAATTGGCTTCCTCAAGGCTAGCTATGGTAGTGGCACTGGATATAACCCCATATTGGTCAAAATCCCAGAGGTTACAGGAAGAGTTGGTGAGTTGGTAAGGCATATAACACATGTGCCCTGCAGAAAATGGGTGAATGGGGATTTTTTTTTTTATCTTAGAAAAGAGGTGGTTTGAGGGCTGGCCCAGGAGTACTGAGTGTCTGTGATTCCAGATCCCCGAAGGGCAGATTTCAGTTCAATATAATGAAAACATTTTCCGATGAACTAAAAGAGCTGAACAAGACCATGCCACCTGTGGCAGGGGGTGCCAGGGAGGTTGAATTATATTGCATAAAGTTCTCCTTCCAATCTTTAGATTTGTTGATCTGTTATATGCTACAGTTCTATTCTCACGAATAAAAATATCTAGATGTAACTGAACCATCATGTGGAAATTGATTTTTTCACTTACTATACTTGGTTTTCATCATGATGAGATTACAATACTACTCTTGCTGCTGATGCTGCTATAATATAAGGCAACATTAATTGAGTTTTTGATGGTAGCTGAGGGAATTGTATGATGGATTTAAAATCTATAGGGTCTTCCCCAAGAATCCTACTAACCCTGGTTATGTTCCCAAATCTGAGCTCCATTTTGTCTCTTTTATTAGCCTAAGAATAAGAGATTGAGCATGTGGATATGACAGACCTGTTTAAATCCTGTTTCTTGCCACCTAAATGTGTGAACCTGGGCAAGTTGTTTCATTGCCTTTAGCTTGCTTCCCTACATACAAGATGAAGTCTGCAATATCTAACTTGTGGGTTTCTGTGCAGATAGAATGATAAACCACAGATAAAGTATTTGGCACAGTGCTTGGCACATAGTACTTTACTTGTAAAATGCTACCTATGGTCATTATTATGGTTTACTCCATGTCAGCTATTGTTCAACACATTCACATTACTATTTCTGGTATTCACAGTGCCTTAAATATTTTCATGTAAAGAAATGTTAGGATCAGAGAGGTTATGTCGTAGGCCAAAGTCTCTCAGAATGGCCTTTCATCTCCATTTGCTCAGGTTCAGCTCCTTTGCCTTGCCCATCGAGTGTTCTTTCCCTGGCACAGCTGCCGATTGATGCCGGTGCTCTCTCACACATGCTATGCACCAAGGAGATGCCCAACAAATCCTGTGTGACTGACTGGACAAGGGCAGGAACTCTGTCATCTCCATCTTTGTGTTTTTCACAGCAGATGGGAGCATGACTCTTCTCCTTCTCTGGGCCCCAGATTCCTTGCCTGTAACATAAAAGGACCGAGGACAAGTAGATTCACCAGTCCCTTTCTTATGGTCAGCTGGTCCTAGGCTAGCACTAAGCACGTTGCAGGTACCCTGTGTACAACCCCTCACAGTCAGGCTGGCTAGAGGGAGGCAAGTGAGGTATGCGCAGGGCAGAAAATTGAAGTAGGCATGCACTCTATGGGGTGTGTAAGTGCAGGTGTGGCACCTGAGCGTGCACCTGCCTTCCGTTTTTGTCCCAAGTGCCTTTCCTCTCTGGCTAGTCCTAGCCTGCATCATGGATTGGGGAAGGGAGTATATGTGTGAAAGAATTAATGACTCAGTGGGTCCAAACAGATGTTTTGCCTCTTTTTAAGCACCAGAGACATGTATAATGATATTTTTAATAAGAATTGGCCAGTACTTGGAATAGCTCTGCCCAAAAAGACACTCTTGAAAAAAGCTATTATTCATCTAGTTATATATTTTAAGCTTCTGGGGAAAACAGTAGGGATACAGGATTGTAAGAAATAAAAGGGATATAAAAAGGAAAATATGAAGTTACTGCAACAGCCATTAGGCTAGGCAATGAAATAATTTCCAATGATACGGTCATTATTTGTACAAGTCCCTCCCACCCCAAGCAGACCAACAGAATTTTCACACTTACTTCTTTGGTTTAATTGTCTATTTGTTTCAAAATGAAAGCTAATTAAAAGATTATTTTCATATGCTTTAATCACACTACAGCTAACTGTTGGAAAATTTGCAATTAATTGATGCAACAGTTGACATAAGAATGCATTTTTTAAAAATAACATCGGTATTTGAATACATAGAGTGAAGCAATTAGTCCTTCATTAGTTCTGAGTTTTTTCAAATGCTTTGAAATGCGGGCGTGTTTAATGTTTAATCATCAAGGAAATATATCTGGCAATGGTGTGAGCTCCAGCATCATGAATTAAATATGGTCCCTTGGGAGTGAGGAAAGTCAGGAAGAAAAATGGCAGCATCCCCATGCCTAGCTATGGGCACATCCTCCTTCCCCTGAGCACCTGCACGAAGATCTTGCCTATTGTGTCTCTGTTGTCACATCTCATGAGTGGCTATGAATACTGTGTCTGTTTGTAGTTATTGTTGTAGGGGGGTAGACTCTTCTGGGAGGGACGGCTCCTGTGTCTAGAGCCCCCTGCTGGATTGTAGATGTTGAAGAGGATTTGGGCATTCACAGAGGAAGGTGAGAGGGGGACTCATCTGGCAACTAAGCCAGTTGGCAGCTTGACTATAATGCAGTGTCCTTCCTTACCCGTGGGGAATATGATTCAAGCCCTCAGTGAGTGCCTGACCCTCAGGTAGTGCCAAATCCTATATATGTATATACTGGTTTTTTTCCTATATATTCATGCCTGTGATAATCTTGACAAGTTTCACCTTTTCACTTAAAAAGAAGTCCTTTACTGCTTCTCTTTGTTGTATCTGAATTACTAGCATCACTACTTTTGTGCTTTGGGGTTATTATTAAAATAAGTATTAAAATTAAAATACATTTTACCTGATCACTAGCACTTTGATACTGTGACAGTCGATCTGACAACCAATATAGCTACTAAATGACCAGTGGGTAGGTAGTGCATATAGCAGCAACATGTTGGATAAAGGGACAACTCATATCCTGAGCAAGACAGGATGGGAGGCTTGAGATTTCATCATGCTACTCAATCAAGCCTGCCTGCCTTCCTTCTTTCCTTCTCTCCCTCCTTCCTTCCTTCCTTCCTTCTTTCCTTCATTCTTTCCTTTCTTTTTCTTTACCATCCTTCCTTTCCTTCCTCCCTCCCTAGGGACCAAACCAAGAGCCTTGCACATGCTAGACAAAGGCTCTACCACTGAACTTCATTCTCCCCCATCACACTACTCAGATTGGCATGCAATTTAAAACTCATGAATTGCTCATTTCAGAATTTTTTAATTTAATATTTCCATATTTGGATTGTGGGTCACTGAAACTGTGCAAAGTGAAAATGTAGATGAGGGTGGGACTACTGTGTCCACACTCTGGTGATCAGTACTCAACAGGAGGATGTCACTGGAGCCTCAGGCAGGGCGGTTGAGTCGGATGCATGATTCTGGTGACAACAGACATCAGGAAGGGGGCACTGCCTGGCCATAAGGCTTCAGAATTATGGAGACTTCTGGGGCTCACTGATAATCAATGACTGTGGCTTTAGTCTACACTAGGAATCAAAAGATTTGCCCAAAGGAATGTAGCAGGACACTCCTTCCCAGGAGTATCCTTATGGTCCTCAGGCAAAGCCACATCAGAACCATAGGTCACATTACCCCTGGATCAGTGGAAAACACATCAAAAGGCTGCAAGTTTACATCTCTAGAGACATATCTGTAGACAATAAATAAGCTTTCATTTCCAGCCTTCATACTGAGTTCTGTACCTAGTTTTCTTATTGAATTCTCACAGTAGCCCAATGAAGTATGCACACATATGGCCCCCATTCTAAAGATAAGGAAACTGAGGCGACAAGAGGTTAAGCAATGTATTAAACTGGCGCCACTGCTTATGCGTACCTCATTGGATTATAGAGGAGATGAAATAATTTAGGACATTCCCTTATGTACAGAGGAAAGTATGGCTCATACACACCGGAAGACCCGTCCTTCCTGACTTGGCAAGTGGTGGAGCCAGTGTTCAAGCTCGAGTCTTTCTGACTCTAGATTCACTCAAGTTTCAGGGTGCGGGTGTGTGTGCATACACAAAGAGCAGCTGTGCTGGGGTATCGCGCTGTCTTGGAAGGCTCGCTCCATATCAGATGAACCTTCCTGAAGTCCTAGATGATGTTTCCTTTTCTTAGTAAAACCAACAAGGATTCTTCAACTCAGAAATTTAAAAATAGTGAAGCCTGGGTCTGGGCCAGGGCAGCCACAAACCTTCCAGACCTCCAGCTGCCTTGTACTCCAAGGCCAAAGGGGAGGATCTCAGGAGAGCTGGGGTGGGCGGGGTAGCACTGGCTACCTGGGAGTGACTGTGTCTGTGGCATTTCTAAAGTTTGTGCTGACCATAAGTACTGAAGTGATGCCTCTTGGGTCTGTCTCCCTGTCTTTCGTGACACTAGCTGAGGCTGTAACTCCTCAGGGGCAAGCTCTCTCTCTGCTCCAGACTCAGCATAGTCAAAGATGTAGCACCACCCAGAAGGAGTTTGGAATCCAGTGGAAGAAACTAAGGGAGACCAACAGGGGTGTGACTCAAGGGGAGGAAACAGGAAGTGGGGCAGCTGACTGCACTGAGAGCGCCAGCCAGTGTGACAGAGGAGTGGAAGTTTGCTCCAGCGCAGTCACACCATAGCCACATGCCCTTTCCACAGGGAGATGTGGGGAGGGGGACTAGGAGCTTGGAAACCAGGTGAGCCGAAATTTGAATGTGAGGACTGGCAGATGTTTCAGCATAATAAAGGGGTAGGAAGCAGGGGAGGACAGAGCTAAGCTGTTAGGCTGCGTTGGGAAAGGGTTGGGATCCTGTCCCTCCACAGGAGCCCAGATTCCTCTTCTAGTCAGAGGCTGGGAGCAGAGAGGGAATGAGAAAATCTGGCTGTCTCAGAGATTAGAAAGTGTCTGCAGGGTGGCAAAAACCTGGACACCTGGATGAAGTTGCTTTTTTTCTCTTTAAGATCCATTTTCTTGTATTTATTTGTTTTATAATCTCCATCCTTTAGATAGATTCTGCATTAACTCACACAAATAAATGCAATCAAAATGAAACCGTAAGTTGCTGAGGGAGCCGTGGTAGAAGCTGGGATCTGTGAGAGCGCAGGTTCTGTACTGTAGAAATAGCACAGAGATTCTCCCAGGCCAGCGCCAAGAGGGAAACATGCTCAGTTTCCCAGTCCACAGTGGACACAGTCAGACTACAATCAACCTTTCCTGATACAGAAGCAGAAATGGCATCCAGGGTTCACTGAAAGGAGTCCTTCAAAGAACATTTTGGGAGTTTCAATAGCTTTTTTCTGTTGGATTCCACTGTCTGGGTTGGTGGGATTCCACTGAAACTCCTTTACCATTAGAAATTCTAAGGGCAGCAGAGCAAAACAAAAGGGCTCAGGTTTACAGATTTCTCATAAGCTGGTTTGATCACAGAAAAAAAATTAGGCTAAAAGGATGCCTTTTGTTCTTTTCAGGTATCAGCATCCCTTTTAAAAAAGATGATTTTTAAAATATCCAACTCCAGTATTCCCCATGTAGCAGATCAGATCCGGCATTCTCTGGATTGGGGGTGAGGCAGGGAGTTGGTTTCCAGGCAGCCTTAGGGACACCCTCAGGAATTCCAGGGCTCTGGGGAAGGTAATCTGGAAAGTGCTGATCCAGATGAATGATGGGCAGCATGTCCTTCAGGCACTGCTCTATAAATATAATTCCTCATGGTGAGGGTCTGAGGAGATTAGAAGGTAGCATGCTCTAGTGGAGGTTGGCTGGGCATATGTTCTGCGCTGCTGATTACAGGTGATTTCAAAAACGCTAACAAGCAGGAAAGGGTCAAATTCTCCAGGCTCACACAACCTCCAGTCCCAGGCCTCAGAGGATCTTGCCTCTGAGAGTTCAAGGGCCTGAGCATGGGCTCCAGGGCCTTAGCACTCCCACATTGCATTGGCCCTGGTAGGAAGCACATTCTTTTTAACGGAAGTCTCTCTGGATCAGATTGCTCTAGATCTTTTTAATTGTTTCTTGACATGCCTTTTAAGCTGTCAGGCTGAAATGTGATTCCCATCTCTGTTTACCTAAAGTCACTGGGGGGAGGCACTTGGAGGATTGTTATGACTAGGCATCAACCTGTGAGTGTTCTCTTTCTGTTCAGCTTTCCCCACCTTCTACAATGTCTCTGTAGCTGCTCAGCAACTGGTAAGGTCTTTGGGATCAATTAAGAAGGACCAGTCTTGGCGAGAAAGCAGCTGGCTGGTTTTCCATGGTGCTCAGTGGTTCTCTTGGAGATGCAGTTGCTCCTGCATGGGGAAGCCACCATGCTCCACAACAGGGTCTGAGATAGGGGTGGGAGATGCCCATGGGAAAGAAAGGGGTGTGCAGTTAGTCTTAGGGGTCTCATGATCTGGTGGGTGAGGGCAGCATGTGCCCAGGTACAATATACTCTTGTAAGAAGCACTCAGTGGGTGCAACACAGTGTTTATAAACTTTACAATGGAGGAGAGATGGAGAGATTTACTCTCTCAAATCCCTTCTCTATCTCTGAAGCTGAACTGAACAAATGCCATTGATGGGTTCCTTTGCTAGCTGCTTCAAATGGATCCAGCGGACGGGAACCATAAAAAGCATTTAGAGGGAGATCAGAGAGAACAAATCATCCATCTTACCATTGTCAATAAACAATGCTGACAAATGGGTGCAAACCAGCCCAAATTCCTTGTGCCCACAGTTACAAAGCAACACTATTAATCAGTACATTTCATGACTTGACTAAGGGCCATTGTCATACAGTTACTTTATCAAAATAGCTTGGGCCAATTCTCTGTTTCTGGAATTAATTCTCACAGCCAGAATGAAGTCAGAGTATTTATTCTGTAATCTCTTGCCTACCAGGTCGCTTTTGGCTGGTTGTAGCCTTTGAATGATGCTCTTCCAAGGAAGCTAAGTAGAGCTGCTCCACTCACGCTAGCCCTGACTTCTGGCAACTTCTCCCTCCACTCAGACTTTGCTCCTAAGAATGGTAAAGTTCTGCTGCAACCAAATTCTAGCTTATTGTCCTATCCTGTTAGTACTCTCTACAAAGCTCCTACAAAGCTTCCTACAAAGCTCCTTCAGAAAGAAACTCTCTTTGAATCTGTTTTCGGTCTGTGATCTCTTTCTTGTTTGGACCCAGACTGAATCAAAGAGGAATAATAGGTCAACTCCAAAAACAGGAAAAGAGCTTTTCAAAGTTGGATCCTAAAGAAAAGGGGGATATGAGTGGAGGAGAGTGAGGCTATTGTTTGGCAGTGTGTCTGCCTGGTGTCAGAGACTGCACTTGGAGCTCCACTACAGAATCCCACTTAGAATTCCCAGCAGCAGCACAGACAGGAGTGCTCCTCACATGAACCCCAAGTCTCTGTACTATCCGTGACCTCCCAGTGCCTCCTGTCAAAGACCTAAATCAAAGTCCAAACAGAAGGGTGCTCCGGAGGGGGTGGGAAGACCTGATAAAGAGAGGGAGATGATTCAGAAAACCTGAAAAGAAAACAGAAGACTTTGGCAAGCTGTGTGTCTTGGGAGCCTGAGTATAAGTGTTGAAAGGCAGCAGAGCCATGGATACTCAGGGTTTCAAGCCCCAGAAACGTTTTGTTTTGTTTAAGTAAGAAGCCCTGTGACTCTTCATAGCCTGGGTTGCTCAACAATCAACTAAAGGTAATAGATCTACTTTGAGGCTTATGGTAGGAATTAAATAAGAGAAGGCGCTCAACGATCTGACAAAATCTCTGGCTTCTATTAGGCATTTCACAAATATTGGTTACTATCATTATAAACAGGCAAGAGGCAGCAAGTGTGATTGCTAAGACCGCTAAGAGAAGAAAGGAAAGCAGTAACATTTTATGAGATGTGAAGACAAGCCCAAAGTGTGCCCGAGGCCAGACTAGAGGGGATGTTTATTCAAGGTCACATTGACCTCCATGGCAGGACCAGGGTTTGAATTTGAATCTCCTGCTTTTTGTTGTTGATTGCTTTCTCCAGAATATCCCGTGGAAATCTTTTCCTGGATTTCCTCACCCCTGAGGACATGATGACTCCTTTTTAATGTCATTTGTGGAACATTTAAGAAAATGGAATCCATAAATCATGCCAAATTCATTCTTGGGCGAAAAAGAACAATAGCTGATTTTGCGTTAGTTTAGTAACAGAGCCAGAGCCACGAAACTGATGGGAGATGGAAGTAGGATTAATTAAGATACTGCCTTTTCTGGTCTCCGTGATTGTGTGCCATTTCTGTATCACACTCCTTCAGCCGTTTCTTAGTTGAAATTAGGAGCTGTGGTTTCAAATGGAACCGTGCTTCACACACTCTTACTTCTTTGCTCCAAGAAACCCTATGTCTATGGCTAGTTCATACAGTGCTGGTTGTTAAAAAACGCCAAGGGACAAGAAAGCAGAGTCTCAAATGTTTTATTTAGAAAAGCAAAATCATACACAGACAAACAAGGGGACAATTAGGTTTTGTTTGGGCTGAAGCCAGAGGGGTGTTTGTGTCATGTAAGTGGAAGTCTGTAGAATTTAATAGGATTATTGTAGGGTGAGGGAGTCCATTTGGAGGAGGGAAAAAACAAGCAAGAAAAAAAAAAACCCAGAGGAGTAAAACATGTTTATGTACATTTTAGTGGTATATAAAAAAAAATTTAAGTAAAATAATTTAAAAGTCCAACCTAAGAGTAAAGCCCAAGAGGTAAAATCATGTCACTACCCCAATAATGGCTGTATTGTTAACAAATTACCATTAACTCTGGCCTGTGTCTTTGTGTCCAGCACTCTGCACAGATGTGGTCATTTTAATCCTCATAGGGCTGTAGAGTGCATGTTGTGATTTTTGCGTTGGGGGTTAAAAGTACCAGAGCTAAGAGGGGCTTAATAAACTAAGCAAAGTCAGCAAAGTAGAAAATGATGGAGGTGGAATTTGAGCTCCATTCTGGGTCCTCTTTCTCATTTCTGCCTCCTTTGAAGTTCCCTGAGAGCTCGGTTAGGAACCCAAACCCAGCTCATAGATAAGGGTAGATATTACCAGTGTGGACAAGTGAGCAGCACGGAAGACCTAGTTCAGGGTACAAAATGAAATACACCCATGAGACAGTGGGTCATTGCCCACCCAGTGTAATTCTAATGGAAATCGGTTTGCTCTTGCCTTAGAAGTTGGGATTAACGCCTTCCGAAGCATGGCTTCCCTCAGGCAGCATCTGCAGAGTTATATTTTCTAATTCTTTTCTCTGTTCCGGATGCCCAACAAAAACTGGCCTCATTATGGACACACTGATCTATTGACCAACTTGATTGATTGATTAATTGATATAGTTGTGGCTCTGTGGCTTGGAGCTCCCAACTCTAGTTGAGAATTGATTTTCATCTTCACAGGTTAAAAACAAAAGCTATCGAATCCCTTACGGGAGATGGTGATGAGACACAATCTTATTAAAGGGAAACTGACAATTTATCATTTCTCAACAGCTCGAGGCCCATTCTTTTTTTTTGTTTATTCTTGCCAGGATCTCAGTGTCTTGTTCAATATCTAATTTATTTTAGAGAGGAGCATCTTCTGCAATTCTTATCTCCAATTTTCTAAGAGTAGTTAAGAGAAGAGGGAAAGAAAGAAGGAAAAAAAAGAAAGAAAGGAAGAAAAAAAGAAAGAAAAGGGACTCAAATAAGGACTTGTGGCCATAGAGTGTTTGATCTATGTCAGAGACTACATACCCGTTTTCTCTGAACTTGCACTGAGCAGATTTTTCTCCTGAACCTAATTTCTTAGGGTTCTATTTTTTTCTGACAAAGTATTCCTTTGTTTGTGTTATCACCTGAAATTTAAAGTTTTTGTTTTTCCTGTGCTAAGTACTGAAATATTGTTCAGCAAAATGTATTTACCGTTTAATACACTTCACAAACTAATTAAACTCTTCAGGAGCACATATAAATTGGTCCCTCTGGCCAATGGAAACTCGAACCTCATCAGGATTGGTCAGGAGTAGCTGCGTACAGCATCTGTTACGCAGAGTGGAGTCTCCAGGAAGGAAGCCATTTGGAACCAGAGAGGGCACACAGGATTGGCCGGGCCCAGTCTACTCCCTATTGCCTAGTCAGTCTCCCTTTTGCCTAGTCACAGTGATTGGTTCTTAGAAAAGCAGAGTACAAGATCTAAGTGCAGCTCCTTAGGATCATCCTCGGTCTTGGTATGTGGGCTCTGAGACAGATTGTATTCCTGCCAGATTTGCTAATAGGAGAGGGCTGGAGCAAGCTGATTGGTTCCCATGTTTCCAGGTACAGGCAAGCTGACTGGTTCCCATGTTTCCAGGTACAGGCAAGCTGACTGGTTCCCATGTTTCCAGGTACAGGGAAGGAGGGCATGGAAAAACCAAGAGAGGGAAGGTTGATCTCCTCGATGGATAGATGGTGATGTCTGCAGCGAGGTGCCTTAGCTCTCCAACTTACGTGATTTATCTAACTTCTTTGCTCTTCAGTTGTGTTTTTGCCATTTATCATCAAGAGCTTTTGCAAACACAGGTAGGTTGTTTTGACCATTTACACCGAGGCTCAGAGAGCCTGGACTTGAGGATTGCACGAGGGCTAATTGGCACAGCAGACTCAGAGCTGGTAACCAAGTGCTTAGTCACTTCCCTTGACCCTGCACACAGGTTGAGTTGGAAATTTTCTGTTTTCTCATTATTCCCTTGACTTACTTTACAATCATACCTCCTTGTTTTCTAATTATAAAATTAATGCATGCACAATGTAGATGATATAGAGAAACATAAAGAAGGCAATAAATTTACTCACAATCTTGCCACCTAGAGGAAACCAGTGTTAAAACGGTGTGCTATTTTCTCTCCAGGCATAAGAAACCTAAATGTTCACTGAATTCATCTGGTGCCTTAATGAATAGATAAAATTGGCTCAAACTACTGTTTGCCAGCTTCTGCATGATCCAGTGTCAGAATTGAGGGCAAATTCTGTCCTATAGCAGAAGTGTGATCTTGGTCAAATTATTTAAGCACCTTGAGTCCTTTTTTGATCTGTCTTTTGGAGTTAATAATCTCCTTTTAGCTAGAAGGATTTATATGAGAACCAAATGAAAAAAATTAACAAATACTTTAAAAAGTATCAAGTGTGGTGCAAATAAGTATACTAATGGTCTATAAACTTTTTCCTCTTATTTCTAATCACAAAAACATTTCACTGAACAATTGGTACATAGAATCCCAGGATATATAATAGATGAAGAAGGGCTTCTCTGGTTAATTCAGAGCCCCCCCTGACCCCAACTGGCTTATGAAGTGCCTTCAGATAAACTCTAGGATACTGGGATACAGAGGAGCTATTCAAAGACCCCGGTCTGTTGTTAGGTACTTTTTGAAGTGCTTTAATCCAAGAAAGTGGCCAAGGAAACTCTACAAGCCTGGAAATGCATAGGGGTGGGCTAAGTGGTGAAGAAAAACCCAGTACAGTCTTATGAATCCCAAATTAATAGGAACTCTACCCTGGACCCAATTTAAGATCACATTGAGGAAGGTGAGTTGCTCATTCTAGAGTTTTCTTGGGCATTGCTGTGTGCAATCAAGCCCTTCTCCTGTTATCCTACCTCCTTTCTCTAACTATGTCTAGTAGGGTCAGAACAAAGTCAAGCACTAAGGCTACCAACTCTGTACACACTCAAAGATACTCCCCTGGGGTTTGGGAGCCATCCAGTCAATGTGTGTTGAGGACTTGCTGTATATCAGGCTCTTTGCTAGGTGCTGGGGACAAACTGGTAGGCAAAAACTACTATAACTCTATTCTCTCCCTATTCTCTGGGGGCTTATAGGCTATTTGGGGAGTTATATATAAATAAAAACTGCTAAAATTAATGTAAAATTGAAATCATAATATATACTGAATGAATCCAGCCTGGGGGATCAGATAGCCTGTGGTGAGGAAGCGACACATAAACTATGGTCTAAAGTTAACAAGCAACCATATTGAAGGAAAAATTGTACAAAGGCCTGATGGTAGATGGGGGATTAGTGCCTTCTAAGAATGGAAAGTAAGCCAGTGTGCTGTAGAGAAGAAGGGAATCCTAAGAAGGGAGACGGAGTCCAGGACTCTGTGGGTCATGTGAGCCATGCTGAGGACTTTGCTCCTTATCTAGGAGCCACGGGAGGCTGTTCTTTTGAGAGATGATGGTACATTATTCCAGGGAAAGTGATGGGAAGATGGAGAAAAGTATATGCATCTAGGAATTAACCTGGTGCAAATGGGAAGGGGACCAAGAGATGGAGGGAGAAGAGGGAAAGGTATGAAAAAAGAATTAAGATATGTTATATACATATACCAGTTCCCCACAAGGAATATGGTCATTATGTACTACAAACATGTACTAATAAAAAATAAAAATTAAAAAAATAACAAAGAGGACTTCATCATATATTTTGTATAGTAAGGTGTCTTAGTTTCCTATTGCTTCTGTAAGAAATGATTACAAATTTATGACTTAAAACAGTAGCAATTTGTTTTCTTTCATATCTTGTAGCTGGAAATCAGAATTGAGTTTTACAGGATTGAAACTCTACATGTTGACAGGGTTGGTTCCTTCTGATGTTTCCAGGAAGAGGACCTATTTCTTACCTCTTCCAGCTCCTGGTGGCTGTGGGCCTTCCTCAGCATGTGGCTGCCCATCCTGTTTTCTGCTTCTGCAACCACGTGCCTTTTCTCTTTTCTGTCCTCAAATCCTCCACTGCCTCCCTCTCATAAAGAAACTTGTGATTACATTTATGCACCGTCCTAATGATCTTCATAATATCTCCATATCACTATTCTGAATTTAATCATATCTTTAATTTCTCTTAAGCTAAACATTTAACATCCACAAGTTCCCAGGATTAACACCTGGATGTCTTTGGGCACCATTATCCAGGGGATCACATAAGGCAAGTAGAGAAGGCAACGAAGATTTTACCTGAGATTCTGGCTTGCATATTGGATGGATGGTGCTGAGGTGGTGTTGGGGGTCATATGATGAACACAGTTTTGGTCCTCCTGAGTTTTAAGTGCCTACGAGACATCCAAGAGCAACTGGAAATAGCATTAGGCGATTTGGGAATACTTACAGATCTAGAATCCAAAAGAAAGCTCAGGCTAGAAATAAAGCTTTACAAATTACCATCACAGAGTGCAAATAATGCTGTGGCATGGATGAGAGTGCCTTGGGAAAGAATATAAAGTAAGGGATAGGCGTGTCCAAGACCAAGTCTTGAAGAACTTCCAGGGCAATGAGGAAGGAAGGACAAATTTCAGGGGGAATCCAGAGAGGCAGAAGGAAAGCCAGGCAAGCTCTGGCTCAGGAGCCAATGATGAGATGATTTCAAGGAGAAGGGAGTGATGGACTTTGTCCAAACTGTCTGCAGTCCCATGTAAGTTGAAAATGCCTGTGAAACTTACTGCATGAGTCTACGGCATAGTTTCAGGAGCAGGAGCCAGGTTGGGTTGGAGCAGGCAAGGGGTGGATGGGCAGAAGATAAGAATGGCACATTCCTCTGTATTTGTACATGATTTTCTCCATATATGTTATGTATCCACACTTACCTTTCAGATCACAGTTTAAACTTTAGTTCTCCTAAACACAAGTTTAGTTCTCTTTAAACACAAGTTCTCCCAGCCCCACTTGCTTTTCCTGGGTATCCCTGACTGGAGGCCATGGATAGATTTCTCTGTGTGATCATTTGTCTGTCATTTTCCTCCACTGCCTTTGCTCCTTGACCACAGGGTCTGGGTCACTGTTTATTTATCCAAAGCTGGCACATAGCAGGCACACAGCTGACTTTACTGAATGAACCAGTGATCAGATGATGGCTGTTGTAAGGAGGAGTGGTGGAAGGATTTTCAATTTCTAGAAAGTGTACTGTAGTTAAAGTGCATAACGTTGAACTCAAGTACCCAGAGTTTTGCATCCAGAGCCTTCTGTTTTCTAGTTATACAGCTTTGGCAAAATCGGATTAGTGGATCCTCAGAGTCTTGTTTTTCACAGCTGGATAGTGGGATGATTGCACTTAACTAGGCAATGCCATGTACCTGACTGAATCTGATACATTTTGCTTTCACAGAAATTCTACCTTGCCAAGAGCTGACAGTCAGACACACAAACAAGTGGTACATATGAATTTTGCATAAGTACCACTTTGGGAAAACAGAAATGTAAACAGATAGAGGTGAGAGAGAGAGAGAAAGGGAGGGGAGAGAGGGAGATATAGACAGAGAGAGAGAGAGGGAGAGAAGACTAGTTGGCGTATACTGATGCTTAATAGACTCCATCCTTTGAATGAATTGGGTTTCATTTTGTCCTTAGCACATTGTGGTTGGGCCCTTGAAGCTGTGTGCAAAATGATTTCCTAATTAAAGAAGTTGTCTTGGTGGAAGTGAGCCAAGGTCAATGAGGGCACAACATGTGGAAGCAGAGTGGGGGCTGGGAGGACCTCGTTCCCTTCACAGGGCCTGGCCTTCCCCTCTCCTGATGCTGTTCCAGCTGGGTAAGGAAGCCTCAGCCCTTCACCTGCTGAGCCACACCTCTGAGATCACGTGTGAAGAAGGGCTGCCTGCCTGAAATCCGGAGTCACTCTGGTTTATTAAGTTGGGCCCCTGTAATTAAACAGTCATATTAATTAGCATTTCTGCTTGTATGCCTTCCTTTTTCATGTTGGAGTTGAAACTCAAAGTAATTATTTATATGATTTCTCAATTTGTTTTGGTTACTGTTTTCCCAAAGCGATACTTTTGCAAAATTCATACATAGCACTTGTTTTGCATGTCGGATTGTCAGCTCTTGAGAGAGCAGAATTGCTGTGTGAGCAAAATGCATCAGATGGAGTCTGTGTTTTGGGTGGCAGGTAACTCAGAGGACCTGTTCCTTCTAGGGAATTTGCTAGGAAATTTGCAATCTTCACATACTCTGCCAGTGGCTCTTGTATTGTTTTATTATGCACACTTGTGTGTATTTTGTTGCGTATATGGGAGGATTTAAAAAATGTTGGACAATTATCCAGCTTGGTTTGAGTACCAGCACAATGCACTGCCATTTTTCTTCCTAGTACTGTGTTAGAACAGCAGATTCTTGCCACTATGCATCCGGCCTGGCATGGAAGGAAATGGACAGTTGCAAGGCTGGGTTCGGGGCTCTTCTTTTTTGCCAGTTGCTCGATTTCATGCTTAATGAGAATAATTCCTTCCTCGGCTCTTTGTGGGATGTGTCTAAGCAGTTCCTGTCACTCCAGATGAGGCAAGCTCGGGTCTTTGTCTCCAAACATATATTACTCATTTTCTCCATAAAGAACGAAGTCACACTCATCAGTGGATCAACACATGTCACCAAAGGCACAAGACCAGGCACAATATGAAGCATTAGTGATATTCAGACAAAGGATGCAGAGACAAGAAACCCATAGGTTGAAAGTTGAGAGAGGAAGGAGAAAAATAAAAGGAATATATGGAAGGAGAGAAGAAAGTAGGTGTTTATGGTATTCTTAGTGATGGTTTCCCTTCCCAACTCCAGTGACCTGGTAGGTTTGGCATCTAGCCTTTCCCTCGAGCCCCACCTTACAGATGTGAAAGTACAGGCTTAGGGAGGACTGAGGACTCATCCAAGATCATCCACTAGAAGATGTCAGAGGCAAGACTTAAATACCAGCTGCATTCCTGAGCCTGTGTACCCTTTGCTGTCTCATGCAGCTGTCCCCAACACCAACTGGCATGTGATTTGGAAAACAAAAGAATTCACCAGCAATTCATGGCTTGCTGACCATTCACTGTATGCCAAGCTTTCTTCTGTGGGGTGCACATTATGGGGAGAATATGGATTGGGAGTTAGAATGATGTAGTCAGAAACCTTCAGGATAAAACAATAGTAGCTAATATCTGTCAAGCACCAACTATGTGCCAGGTTTGTTCAGAACATTCTCTATTCATGATCTCCTTTGGTCTTCAGAGGTGTTGCTTGATGTAAGTCCCGTTGTGATCCCATTTTTTAGATGAAGAAACTGGGGGACAGAATGGTAGGTGGAGAGATGGATGTGAGTTAGTGTTGTCATTCTGGGCCTACCTGGTGGGCTCAGTACTGATGTGGATGCCGTTAGTGAATGGGTGCTGGCTCAGCTGGAAGCTGGTAGACAGAGTTGCATTGTTCATGACAACCTCTGAAGCCTATTCTCTGCAGAACCCTGGGCATGCTCAGTAGGATAAGCGAAGCCCAAATAGGAAGCACTGAGCCATGGATTCAGTAGCACCAGGTGGTTAGTGGAGCAGAAAAAAGAGCGTGGGTTTTGGGGATCAGGCCAGACCTTGAATTCCAATCTTAATCCTTATACTTATTCACTGTGTGACTGAGATAGACACCTAACCTGAGCCCAGTTTCCTCTGAGCTCAGTTTCCCCTGAGCCCAGTTTCCTCTGAGCTCAGTTTCCCCTGAGCCCAGTTTCCTCTTCTATCAAATAGGGATTGCCTTGTAGGGTTCCAATGAAGATCGTACAAGTGTGTACCTAAAATGAGCCCAGGGCAGTGCTTGTCACATGAGGGGGAAATATAAATATTTGAGGAGAGATGAAACAGAAAGCAAGAATCAAAGTGAGGAAATCATGACATACTTCAAGGAGGAGATAGATAATTTTCGCCATGGGCCTTCAAAGATGGCTAGATTTCCCTGGTTTTTACGTGAACAAAGGCCAGAGATAAGCCTAAGGCGAGCCTGCTCTTGGTACCCTCTGGGGCCGGTAGAACCTCCTGGAATACTTGTGAGGTTGTAGAAGTGCTTAGGAGCTGAGAAGAGTGCCCCCTAGAGGCCGTGCCATGTTATCCAGCTAGAAATGATTACTGAGAGCCTACAGTGGTCAAGCCACTGTGTCTGGTGGATGCTTGCGTTATTCCCTACCTCCCTGTAGGAGAAGCTCAGTTTTAGAGAGGTCGAATGTCTTGCGTAGGTCATGCTGAGTCATGCTGAGTCATTCAGGGTCCTGCAGAGACTGACTGACCAGTAGCATTGGCCCTCCACGCCCTTGTAGTCCACTACGCCTTCTCTCTCGCGGCTCAAGCGTTAAGATGAGTCCCCAGAACTGTCTGCATTGCTAGACCCACTGCCTGCTCCAAAGAAAGGGGACTTGACTTCATGAGGATCTAAGCCTCCCGATGAAGATGTGCACGTGCCTTCCCGGGCTGCACTTTATGACACGGCACCTCTAGCACAAACATTTCAAATTCTAATCATGAAAATAATTTGGAAGAAGGAGAGGAAGGTTATCATTTATTTAGGGGGCTTTATCAACACAGGGCCTCTCCGGCTTTAATAAACGAAATGTGTTGCATAGAGCAGGATCACTGAGGCATGGGATACCGAGTCTGCCCACGAAGGGCTTTGAATAATTTACATCCTGGAAGGATATTTTATGACAGTGCTTATAATCTTCTTATTGGTTCAAAATCAACATTTACAGCCGATGTCTTTGAACTGATGCAGCTGATAAGCTTATCTCTTTATTATGTGACACGAATCAAGCTTGCTTTGGAAAGGAAGGTTTCATTGAAATTGATTCCTCTTTGGATATCAATATTTTATTCTCCAAAAACAGGCCATAAATAATAGAGGTCAGTTATTAATATTTCATTTTAATTAATATATTAGCAGAAGGAGCTCTTTTCATTTTAAAGAGCATGGGAAGGAGGCCTTGGGGTTTTGCAAAGGTGCTTTATCTGGTGGCTCCATCACTGATTAAACCTGCCCCAGAGATGTGCCTTCTGTTATCAGTCTCCCTCCCAGCAGAGGCCTGGAGAACAGCCATTGGCTGTTTGGTGGTCATCAGAGGTGGCTCTTCCAAGAGTTTGTGACAGCGCAGCAGAGGAAATATGGCACCTGGTTCTCTGCAACCTATGAAGTGAGCATTTTGCCCACCAACTCTGCAATATTTGGGGCTTGTGGGCAAAGAGGGTATGGAGGGAAATAAATTACATCCCCTAACAACCCAAAGGGATGACTGTCTGGCATGTGCCTCTAACACCCATGAGACAGTTGTGGTCAAATGAAGAGGTCCAAACATGGTGCTCAGTATCAATGCTCAAATTTTAGCTCTCTGTGACACTGGGGAAATTAATCTAATCCTCTGAGTTCCTCTTTTCTTGTTCATAGGTTGGGTTAATAGGTGTTCATCTTACAAATTTGTACTGAGAAATTGATGTCAACAACACAGTACAATTTTAAACAGAGGTTACTCTAAGTATCCTAAACTGAGAGGCCCTGGTGCCCAAAGGAGCAAAAATACGGATATTTTGATTTGGAATCTGTGTTAGTTTTCATCTCTATAACAGAATACCTAAGATCATTAACTTATAAAGAAAAGGTTTATTTTGTCTCATAGTTTTGAAGGCTTCAGGCCAGGGGGGATACGATACATTTTCTCTGGGCCTGTAGTGAGGTGAGACGCTAAAACGGGAGCCCATGGTAGAGCAAAACCATTCACCTCATGCCCAGGAAGCAAACGCTAGAGGAAGGGGCCAGAGTCCCCCAGTTCCCTTCAAGGGCTCACCTCCAGTGATCTAAGGACCCACTATGTCCACATCTCAAAGGCTTGACCACTTCCCAGCAGAGCTACCAGAGGGTCAAGCCTATAACACACAGGCCTTAGGGGGACACTCAAGATCTAAAGTTTAGCAGAAGTTAAAACAACTCCTGGACGTCATAGGTTTTTCACACCACTAGACCAACAAGCAAAGAAAGGGGTCACTCACTTGTCCCAGCGGCAGCTGATCCCAGTTACCATGATGAATTTGGCTGCTGCTGCACATCAGAGAGAGTGGGTAGGGCTGACTGTGCTTGTGACTCAGGGGATTTGCTGGGGTGTCTCTTAATACTCCCTTTCCGGAAGTCTTAGCAAATCCAACGGTGGCAACAAATAAAAAGAGTACTTGCCCCTCACAGAACAGAAGGTGTGGTTCACCCTCAAGGGGAAGAGCCCCTGTCAGGTAGAGGGTAAGGGGAATGTAGAAGAAACTAGGATGATCAGGGGACTCAGGTGATTTAAGATAATATAGCTTTGGGAATGCACCAGTGAAGTTGGGAAGAACAAGATGGAAACTTCAGTGAGTTCAGTGTGTAACCCCATCATAAGAGAAAGGGAGCGACCAGATCCCTTGGGAACAGCCGACTGTGACTTCCACAGGGGAGGAAGGAAGGTCTAGTGGCCTTCCTTGCTGTGTTCTCAAGGCCTCTCACTGTGCTGAGCTAAATAAATTCACCAGATATTGGTAGGATGGATGAATTAGCTGATGAATGGGTGAATGCAGAAGAGGCAGCAGAAATGGGGAAGACATGTCAAGGGGAGATTCTGCAAAGGGCTGATAGGCAAATGTCTTGAAGTTCATGCCCCTTTGCCAGGCCTGGGGGAGGAGATGACCATCCCAGAGAGAGGTGGCTGCAGACCGAGGGCCTAGGATGGCACGGTTGATGCAGATGGCACCAAGGACACCAGATATGGCTCCAACCTTCAGTTTTAGGTCACCAGCTTTGGGGCATAGTGTGATCGATCAGATATGCACCTTGTTTAGACCTGTCTGGTCTTGCAAAATGTTGATGACTGCTTGTCATTGTGATGCTATTTGATACCTACAAACTCCTGGACTTTTTTTTTCAATGAAAGTAACAATTGTATTGCTAGCCTGTTATTTCAAAAACTCAGTGCATTTGGTCTGGAGGTAAGTGGGTTGACAAGTCAGACTAAGACATATTTGGTCACTCGTGTATCTCTTTTTATTAACAAACTGAAAGTGTGTCTTCACTTAACCAGCCCAGAGCTTATCTTAGCTCTTTCATTCACTCGCTTGGGAAAATGGGATAATTAACCCAACAAGCTCTCAACTTCAGCTTTTTAATCTCGAAGCTGGATGTGGTGGCACATGCTTGCAATCCCAGGACTCTGGGAGGTTGAGGCAGGGGGATCGCAAGTTTGAGCCTAGCCTGGGCAATTTATTGACTTAGCCCGTTTCAAAATAAAAAATAAAAAAGAGCAGTGGCTATGGTTAGTGTGAAGTTCCTGGTTTCAGTCATCGGTAGCGCACACATGCACACACAGCAGAACAAAATAATCACCTGATTTGTGAGGATTACCCAGTCCAATTTTATTCTCATAAACTCCTAATTCACAAGAGGAGGGTAAACCCCTAATTCAGGGGAGGGTGAACTCAGACCAGGGGTGCAACAATATCATCCAAAACATGACGTGGTTTTGCTGTTTCATTTTAAAAATCACCTGCTTTTCGTATCTCACTCATTGGTATAGCTGTGCTTCCTTTTTTTTTTTTTTCCTTATTTTAAATGACTTACTAGTGAGTAAGACCTGGATGAAGGCACTTCAAATTCCTGTGAGCACTGCACACCCAAAGAGGGACCCGGGCTCCTGGCACCTCAGACGGGGGGATGGAAGGCTGTGCAGTACGTGGATTATTGGTGACAGTTCAGAGAGGGAAGGTCAGTGAGGGAGAGTGAAGCACTCTGGGAACAGCAACACGCGGCCTGTCTACCCCGAGACCTGGCCAGCAAGGGGAGGGAAGGTTACTGCAACCTGGAGCAGCAGCCCTTGTCAAAGCTGGCTCCTGACAGGCGCTGTGGCTTTGAGAGCACGACTCCCCACGAGCACCCTGCTGGCAAGCCCTCAGACGGCTGCTACCTTGTTCTCCTCCTGCCCTCCGACTTCTTGGAGTGGCCCATGGGGAGGACCTGAGGTGTGGTTCTAGGAAAGGGCTCTCTCATGTCGTTTGCATAGGCCGGGTCGCAGGCCCAGAGTGGGCTGGAGAGCAGTTCTGCAGGGCAGGTGAGCGGGGCCCCACCTGGTGGGCAGGCATGGTGACAGCAAGGAAAGCTCTGCATGATTAAAGACAAAGGCCAGTGAGCCTGCGTGCGCTGAGCTGCCAACACAGACTCAGGCCCTCCTGCCAACACCTGGCCAGGTGGCCTTTGCTACTTGCATTTTGCAGAAGAGGAAACTGAAGCTAGACAGATGGACTGCTGGCTAGGTGAAGAGTCTGTGGCTGTTTCCAGTGGGAAGAGGGGCGTGGACCTTTCCCAGGACCTGCAGGGTGGTTCCGTGTTGAGCTTCAATCCCAAGTCTCCAGTGTTAGAAGAAGCTGCTCCTTGATGGCTCTTGATTGGGGGCAGGGACCCGGACAGGTTGGGAAGATGGAAATTCTCCCGCATAACAAGATGAGCATGTGTGAGGTTCCTGCCAGCGGTGGGCATTGTCAGCTTTGTCCTGAGGCTGGGCGCATCATGATGGAACTTGGGACCTCAAGTCAGAAAGCTGGGCTGACCGTGGTGGGGTGGGGCAGGGCCCAGCCAAGCCCATCTGAATGCCAGCGAGGCCCAGGTTTGGTTGGCCAGGCTTCACAGGCAGATGGAAACAGCCCATCGTTTGTAGCGAAGTGTGTATCAGTTCCCTTTTCCCTTTTCCTTCTTTCTTCCCTCTCTCCTCCTTCTCCTCTCTCATTCTTTCCTTCCCTCTGCAAGGGCCTGGGAAAACAGCAACACAACACTGAAAATGTTATGGCCCCTGGGCCCTCCTCAGTGGCCCGCTGTGCCTTTCCCTAGTTGTACAGATGCACCACCTGCAGCTCGGATACGGGGTGTGATGATGCAGCTCGGATATGGGGTCTTCCAGCCAGTTTGCTGAAGCCTGACTCCCCGCCTCCTGCTCGCTGCAGTTGCATGTTACAGGCTGAGAATTAAGGTCTTCTGCTGTTGTTGGCTCTACACTTCTCTTTGATCTTTCCAAAGGGGCCCCTCCGCTCCCCCCTCCCCGCCCCCTTTCCACTACTGTGTGGCCTTGAGTGGTCTAGGGGCTTCTCTCTGAAGCTGAGCAGGTGGGACTTTGTCCCATCATGGGGGCTGGCTTTGCAAAGTTCCATATAAAGGCTGTAAGGGCCTGAGATGAGGGAGGAAACATGTAGACAAACGCAGCAAGCGAAGCAGGCAGGGCCCAGAGGACAAAAGAAGGACTCAGAGAGCCCTCTCAGAAGGTGATGGAGGCTTCGTGGGACGCCCACGTGGCTCAGGACTGGGGTGCAGGAGAAGCCAGCAGGAGAAAAGCTGGTGTCTGGCTGCCCTCGGTGAGTGTGTGCCTGGCCTGGAAAGAGAAGGCCCAGAGCAACTGGGACCTCGACAGTGAGTAATAAAGCTCTCAATCCTGTGGCGCAGACGTTTTTATTAGCTGTTGCATGTACAGATGTAGCAATTTTTAGAACAGAAGCACAGTGACATATACCCTGGGGCTGCTGCAGCTCCTGCAGTCTTGATTCTGTATCTCAGGCTCTGAGTGGAAGGAAGGAATCTTGCCCTGTCTTCCCATGCTGGGCACTGAGCCACAGGAACAAACATCTGGTCTCCAATGATGTTTTGCTCACTGGACTCACCTGGGGACCGTGGTGGAGCACCCCCAGCCCCATGTTTCTTCTCTAGTGAATCTGGAAGGGAGCTCAAATAGTCTTCTTTCTAGTAAGGACACAGGTGATGCTGAGGCACTTCCTCCAGGGGCCACAGATTGAGAACCAGGGTGTCAGGATCTCCCACACATCCTGACTGCCTGTAAGAATCACCTGCACAGTCTTTAAAGCATACCAGAGCCTGAACTTCGCTGCAGACCAGCAGTGGTGTGGAGTCAGACAAGGCACCTGAATCCTGCCACAGACCGGCAGTAGTGTGGAGCCAGACAAGGCCCTCTTTCACAGCTCCCCAGGTGATTTAATACATCAATCTACAGACACCCCTACTCGGGGTCCCCACTCATCAAAGGACCTTGTGATCATCATCTTGATGGCAAGGTTGAGAATGACTGTTTTTGACCATAGTAGCAGGCAAAAATCCAACAAAATATACCTACAGATCAGATGCTGCTTTTCCAATTCTTTTGTTGATTCATTGAATCAGTCAACAAATATTTATTAAACAGGGAAAATGTGCCAGAAATTGGGCTGAACACTGGAAATAGAAGAAAGAAGCAATAAAAGATACCCAGTGGGGGAAGTCAGGGACCATCTTTGTTGCAGGAGATAGAGTGTAGATTATCATATAATGTGAGCTTGTCCATCTTCAGCGAACTCTTTTGCTGTTTGCATAATGTGCCAGGGTTCTTCTGAGTCTGATTAAATGGAACAAGTGGCACTAGTCTGTAGACAGGTAATTGACATCCTATGAAAGCTGAACAGGTAAATAATGATCCTTCAACCTCACCCCTTCCTCCCACAGTTACATGAAATGTGTACAGGAATGATGGCCACATATACTCGGGATGTGTCACACATGGGAAGCCAGCCAGGTCATACTAATGTTGATTTTTACTTTTCCTAGAGGATGTAGCATACTGACTCTATCAACACAAGGTCAAAGTAACTATGTCAAACTCTGAGACTTTTCACATGGCTCAAACTAAATATTTGAGATACATAAATTTGGAACCTCAAGGCCTAGGTACTATAGTATTTGTGGTTATTTAGTACAATAACTTCAAGAAAGAAGGTGGTTCTCGAATTCGAGCTTAGTAAACAACCGCAATTCACTCAGTATGTGCAGCCAGCCTATGTCATTGGTGGCTCAGATGGTAGGATGCCTCTTATGCAGGGCATCTTGCAGGACTGTGTATGGCTGCAACAATAGGCACTATTCTCCCTACAAAATACAGTCATTTCAATTCATGTCAGTGTCATTTTTCCCTACCCCAATACACCAATTGATGTTGAGGACCGTCCCTGAGAAGTCAGTCACATTAATCACCAATCTGCTTTCTTAAGAGGTGTACTAGTCATCTTTCCAGTTGCTGAGACACTATACCTGACACCCACAATTTAAGGCAGGATATGTTTAATTGGCTCATGATCTCAGAGGTTTCAGTCCATGGCCAGCTAGCTCCAAGGCAGAAACATCAAGGTGGAAAGGCATGGAGGAGCAAAGATGTGCAGTTCATGGTAGCTGGGAAGAAGAGAAGAATAGTGTCAGAAAACAAGAGGTGAAGGACAAGGCATAGACCTCAAGGCCATGATGCGGTGATGCACCCGGGAATATCCAGAAGTGTGCTCCACCAGTCCCCCATGTGGATCCCAAATTCAGTCACACTGGCATTCTACCCTAACTTCCACAAGAAGAAACCTTGGCAAATGAAAAAAGAGAGAAACCAGAGCCAGGTGAGGTAGGGTGGGGCATGGATGGAGGAGCAGGGGAGATTTTATCAGCATGTATGTGCATGGCCTCAGATTCTCCCAGACAGGGGGGATTCATCTGTGTGTTACTTGGCATATGGTTCCTGTAGATCAGTTACTTGAAACAAACATATTGGTTTTCAGAGTTTCCTTAGGTGTAGATTTCTCTACCCACTTAGCACTATGAATATAGACTAATTACAAGCAAATTCTAAAAATGTGTGATTATGTGGTAGCTGATTTACAGCATTCTCCTTTACCCCATCCTCTGTCTGTGACTGGAGAATAAAAAACCCAGGATTTGGTCTGTTTGCCTGCCGTAGGTAGAGGTGGGATTTCTGTTAAAATAATGAAGCTTTCCTGAGGTTTCCCTTAGGCCCCTCTCCAAAACAGAGAGCATTCTTAGCTGGAAGGAGAAGCTAGTGTCCCTTCATCACCTAGTGTTTCTTAGCAGAAATAATTAACTATGACAAATGACAGTATTCAAGGGATTTAGGTGTGCATATGTCTGTATGCTTACAAATTTGAGAGACCCAAGTAGTTGACAGCCTGGTCTCCAGCCTTGGTTTTGCCATTGTTTTGCTCTGTAATCTTGGGTAAGTCTCCCTTCCTCCCGGAGTCTCTGTTAGCACAGAAGGAAACAGGGAACTCAATACTTTACTTCAACAAGTCACTTGTTTGGCAGACGGGAATCACGAGGTTAGAAAGAGGACCTAGGATTTGTCATCATCCCCAGCATACATGGTACTAATCTTATCTTTGGAGACACAAAGTCCTAAGTCCACATCTTTCATCTGCTATTTAATTATCAAGGTGGTTTTGTTGTTATTGTACTTTTTCTCTAAGTTTAGTTTCTTTTCTATAAAATGGAAAAGATAATAATGCCTACCTAATGGTATTATTGGGGTGACAAAACAACTACCACTGTCTTTAGCAATCCCAGTCTACAAACCCTTTGAGGGTTGAATAGATATCCTCTCTCCCACTTTTCATCTTTTTTCCTCAGATCTCCTGATGATGGGTGGCACACAAGGGCCTCTTATTAATAAGTCAATAAATAAACAATACCTTCCTATGAGAAAGTGGGTCTCCTTATGCTGGATGCACAGAACAACTGGCATGATCAGTGAGCAGGAGAGGACCATGCTTGCATCTCCTTGAAATATGCCTGCTTGCTGTGAGTCCTCATTTTCAAAGCCAGACTGTGCCCTTTCAGCTCTGAAATGAAGGCACTTTTTGTGGCTTCCATATGCTTTTAAATTAATTTAGGTAGATTTCTTTTACTTTTGTGTTTTCTTCAAAGAATACTCCAAGAAATATCTCCCTACTTGTATGCCTTCGAGCCACTTGGCTTCTTAGGCAGAAGGGCTGTGTAGCACCAGGCTGGGGAGAGCTCGGTGGTTTCTATCTCTTGGGGTGGAAGACCTGAGTGAAAGAGAATCCTAGTTAAAGAGAGTCTTGAGCGCCAGCTGGGAACTCAACCACCAAACACGAGACGATTCCAGACAAAACATCCACTGTCTGAGCTTTCCTTACTAAAGGGCCACTTCCTCCCTCGTAATTTAGTGAGTTATCCATCTCCTCTGTTCCCTTTACTGTCCTATGAAGATAGTGGCATTAAGGCCGCATTTCTTCCTCAGAAATGCTCATTGCGGCTGCCATGTTTGAGCAACGCTCATTCCAGGTACTGGGCTAGCAGCTCCCATCGCTTTGTAACTCCATCATCTTTGTAGCACACCTGCTAAGTACTCACTGTGCTCACTTTAGTGACAGTGAGCCTAAAGTGAAGGGAGCTTAACTCCTTTGCTAATGTGCAGCAGGATCTGGGAGGTTTCTAACCCTGTGAGTTCCCCAGGCCCCTTGTCAGCCACCTGCATTGTTTAACTGCAGAGTCTCACCTACTGTGCTTGGGGTCTGAGCACTGCTCCCTTCCTGGGGTGAAGCCATGGCTGCTCCCCACCCCTGCTCTCTCAGATGAAGAGCACCCCCAATTCCTTTTTACAGATTTCTTTTTGATTAGCATGTTTGCAATACATAATATTTAAATTTATCTTGGGGACTTGGTACCTGGATGTATCACATCTTAATCTCTTTCCCCCTTCCCCTCCCTGTCCTCCTGTCTCCGCCCATCCACAAACCCCTTTGCATCTCCTCAGAGTCTGCCTCCCTGCTTTCTGTTGTAACTGGCAGTGCAAAATGCAATTTGAAAAGTTGGATTTTTTTCTTTTAAAGATAGGCAATTTCTCCAAACTTCCTCTTGCTGAACACCCATCAACACTCCTCTTCTCCCCAGCCCCAGAGCAGTGACAGGGTATGCAGACGCTGCCCCAGGAGTGCGAAGCCCAGTTTCCTCCCCACAAGAAAGGCTGTAAATGTGGAGCTCTGCACTCTCTCTTGTGTCCCCTCCACTTTGTTCCCTATTATAGTTTCCTATTATAAAAGACTCTCACACCTGAGAAGGTGATTGAGGCAAACCCGCCCCCGTCCCCCGCCCCCTGCCATCTCCCTGGAACTAGCTTTAAATAACCCCTTTTTCCTTTTTCCAAAAGAAGTGGCCTCCTTTGATTTGGTCAGCAGTGTGCAAATGAACCTGAGCATATGAAACTAAGTGGCTGATAACACTATCATCTACCTTTTATCTTGCTTTTTTAATTATTTAATTTATATTCTGGATTTTTCATAGAAGAGAAGAACATGACATTTAACCTTCTGTATCCGATTTATTTCACTTGGCATTATGGTCACAAGGTGCATCTGTTTTTCTACAAATGACTCAAATTTATCCTTGTTTACAGCTGAATAG
>PVJO010018430.1:0-36705 GCA_004026905.1 Hystrix cristata | reverse complement strand
CTGCAATGAAGATGGGAGTTTAGATATCTCCGTGACATGCTTATTTTATTTCCTTTGGATATTTACCCAGTAATGGGATAGCTGGATTTATGGTGATTCTATTTTTAATTTTTTGAGGAAACTCCATATTGCTTTCCATTACAGCTTGACTCATTTGCGCTCTAACCAACAGTGTGCAAACTTTCTCTTTTCTCTGCATCCGCACTGGCACTTGTTACCTTTGTCTTTTTTCTAATAGCCAAACCGACTGGGGTGAAACGATAGCTCACTGTGGCTTTGATTTGCACTTCCCTGATCATCAGTGATGTTGAACATATTTCCACATACCCACAGGCCATTTGTAGGTAATGATAATGTATTGTATATTTTGCAAGCTGGAAGAAAGGATTTGGAAAATTTTCATCATAAAGAAATGATACATTTTTGATGAGATAGATACATTTACCCTGATTTAAACATGATACAATATGTGCATGTGTTGAAACATCACATGGCACCACATAAATACATATAATTTTTACATTTTATGTCAGTTGAAAATAAACATGAATTTTTAAAAATTTTAAAATTCAAATCAACCAGACAACAATCCTTGGACCTCTAAACAAATGAATCTAATCGGATGTCAAATTGGTGCATAATAATTCACAGGGAAGAATTATTTCAAGTAATTTCCAAACAGTACAAAATTTTGACCTTAGAACCCTAGTGAGAGGTCTGCTAAGGATAAAAAGAACCATGACGAAACTTAAGAAAAGAAAAAGAAAAGATACCTCATGGACTGCAAGGGAGCGCATCTGTTCAGCAAAAGCCTATTGAGAATGTGACTTTATGATGAGACTTGAAGGATGGAAAGAGCCCAGCTGTATAGAGAGTGGGGCCAGACAGGAAGTGCGCAACATGGACAAATGTACATGGGAAACCTCAGAGCCATGCAGCTGAGCATGGGAGCTTGAGGGGACGTCGCGAGGTGGAACTGGAGAAGAACTCACAGGCCAGACCCATATGCAAGGACATGGGGGACAAAATGCAGAGCTTGGATTTTATTCTGTGTAAAATAAGAAACCAGCAAAGGGTATTACATATGGAAGAAACAGACTCCAATTTACATCTCTTAGTGATTTTTATGGCTACCGTGTGGAGAATGAAGTAATGGGAAACAAGGTGGGAATACTTGGGAGGCAACCAAAGTACTTGAGGTTAGAGAGATCCAGTACGTAGAGTTTAGGTGGTGACAATGGAGACAGACGAAAGTAAATATTTTAAAGATAGAATGAGAAGTGGGGAGTTTGGGCTGTTGCTTTCCTTCATAAGTAATGAAGTAGATGAAAGTGTCATTGACTAAAATATGTGGGAGGACCTTTTTGAGAAGGACGAACATTTATTTTAAGGGGTGGGAATATTGCTATAGTTTTGTTTTACTTTTTCAGTACTAGGGATTGAACCCAGGGCCTCTGCGCTGAGATGCATGCCCACACCCTTTATATATATATATATATATTTTTTTTTTTTTTTAAATTTTGAGATAGCGTCTTGCTAAGTTGCCCAGGTGACACTTCAATTTGCAGTCCTCTTGGCTCAGCCTTCCGGAATGCTGGGCTTGTGGGCATGCGCCTTCCCACCCAACTATAAGTTGGGTTTTAAACATTCCCTAAAGGCCCTTGTGTTGTGGCTTGGGGGTAATGGAACCTTTAAGAAGTGGGGCCCAGGGGGTATGGGCAGGTCATTAGAGGCATTCCCCTGAAGAAGATAGAGGGACACTAGTCCCTTTCCTCTCTTCCTTTTGCATTCCAGCCATGGGGGGAGCAGTTTGCTGCCCTCCAGTCATGACATGCTGCTCACAGGCCTAGAAGCAATGAGTCTGCCTGGCTGTGGACTGGAACATCCAAGACTGTGAGTCTGAATAAACCTTTTCTCTTTATAAATTTATTGTCTCAGATATTTGTTATAATAACAGGAAGCTGACTAACACAGATATCAGTAAGCCAATCAGAAATTTGGAAGTTTATTTCCACTTCTTGCTGGCCCTGCCATTCCACAAGGGTTTATCTAGCTTACCTCTCAACCTCCACTTCTTGTAACTGACTGTTGTTCCAGCCATAGTGTCTTGCTCACTCTGTTCTCCTGACTTCCCTCCCACCAACGTCCATGCCTCTTAAATAAATTTTTCTACTTAAAATAGATCCTTTCCTATGAGATTTGTCACTAATTTGCCATCTGTTCCCCAAGACTCACATTTTATCATCTTCCTGGAAGGTAACATGACATCTCCTTTTTGTGTCCTCTGTCTTCAAACCCTACACAGATCTCTATAATCATTTTATCAAATTATATTACAGCTGTTATTTTCTTTCTATATTCAACATTAAAATCAAAACCTATTGAAAATAGAGACTAACATGTCTGGCTCATTTTATCTTTAGTGATTAGTCCAGGTATGACAAGAAGCAAATACTTGATTGAATAGCTCTGTTGGAAGGAATTTCACTAGTTTTTGCCCTTGAGAAATTTGTTATGCTTACCTGTCACAAGCAGTTCTGCACTGCATCATACTAAACGTGTCCTGAGTATTTACCATGAATCAGGGTTAAATTTTAGGTATACAAAAAAAACTACAGAACATAGTTTTCCCTCTAGATGTGCTTCTGATATGATTGGGAGATGATTTTTAAACGAGTCATGAAACATACGGGGCAAGTGTCATAATGTTGTAACGGACAAAGTACAACAGGAAAGCAGTGAGTTTTGTTCACCCATTAGGACAATAGTTTCCCTTATAGCTATCTGTATACCTATCTTTTTCTTTAAAGATGTCTATGAAAATTACTTCTACATCTTTTTCTGCTCTGAGTAGTACATCTTAATGCCAGTTTATATTAATGCATTTTGCTTGACTATGAGTTAAATTTTTGGGTTCCCATGCATATCAAGTGTTTTTCTATTTTATGCTGGGCGCTGTGGTAGATACACTGTGAGGCTCTGTATCCTGTTGTATTCCTTCAAGACAATAGATTGTTTTTGTTCAGGTAGACAGCTCATTCATTGATTGAATGACTTGAATTTGGGTTGTGTTGTTCTGTGATTTGTGAGCATAGCTACGTAGAAAGCCTAAGGTATTACTTAAGCTCATCTAACTTTGCAAGACTCAACCTCCAAAATTTTTTCCCATGAAGATTTTTGAGGGCTTTTTTTATGAATCTGGGTCTAAAATAGGTCTTATGCAAAACCTTTCTCAACAAAGGTATTTCATATGACCAGATAACACAAGGATATGATTCGAGTGGTTATTTTCTCATTTATTCCATGGATAATGCACAATAGTATTGTTTAAGAGCAGGGTTCAGCAAACTATGACCTTCAGGCTATGTGCAGCCCATCTCTTATTTTTGTCTGACCCACCAGCTAATAGTTTTTACATTTTTAAATAGTCATATTTTAATTGATTATATAAACGTTTATATAAATTACTTTTGCTTTTGCCTCTTGGCCTGCAAGGTCTACAGAAATATGTTATCTGTTCCTTTCAGAAAAAGTGTGTTGACCCTTGTTTTGGAAGCTAGGGAGAGAAATTACCGCTTCATGTTGTGTCCTGGAAATCTGGTTGAGAAGACTGTAAGAATGGTAGTTACGGGCTGGGATTTAGCTCAGTGGTTAAAGTGCTTGCCTAGCAAGCACAAGGCCCTGAGTTCAAACCCCAGCACCCCCCCCCAAAAAAAAGAATGGTAGTTACGGCTAAGGCATATAACCTTTGACATCTCAACCCAGTGCCTGGCTTGTTAAGGGGGTGCTACCAAAACAACATTTCTTCATTGCAGAGGAGCTGAAACTCCCACATTCTCCAGCACCACTTGGCCTTCAGCAACCGTGTTCTGCTATCAACTGGTTCCCAGCCACCCTCTGAGAAGTTGTTACTAGTCCTCAGTGAAGACATGGGTGAAACTCACTGAAATTGTGGACTTTCCCTCCGTACAACTCCCTCTCTGCTATTGCCCTCCTTCTAGAGATTAAATGTTTGTGCTCCTCCAAAATTTGTAAGATGAAACATGAACCCCCATTTGGATGTTATTTGATTGTAGGGCCTTTGGGAGGTAATTAGGGTTAGAAGAAGTCATGAGGGTGAGGCACCCATGATGGGATTAGTGTCTGTATAAGCCTTATATAAGAAGAAATTAGATCTCACTCTCCACTCCCACCTATCACCACATGAAGACACCAGATATTGTGAGACGGTGGCCATGTACAAACCAGGAAGAGGGCTCTCCCTGGGAAACCAAAGTGAAGCGACCTTGATCCTGGACTTCCCAGCCTTCGGATCTCTGAGAGATAAATTCCTGCTGGTTGAGCCACCCAAGCTTCGGTGTTTTAGCATAACAGCCAGTGTTCACTAAGACACTCTCCTGCAGATATCAGACATCTAATTACTCCAGATTCTGATCTCTGCTTCTCAGTGCAGGATGATCACATACTTTGCTGAACTCCTTCGGTGGGCCCTTGCTGTCCTCAGTTCCTCACTTGAGCCCATCCAGGTCTGGCCAAAGCAAAACTCTTTTTGGAATCACTTAGAAATCTAAAACTAACACACTTATTTCACCTTCTGAAGTGGTAAGATAATTTAGGAAAGTGTCCTCAAATGGACAAATTACAAAGTAAAGAACACTTGAGCTCAAAAAAAGTGAAAAACAGTCAAATGTGGCACCATTAGTACCTGACAGTCACATTTACATAAGACTTTAATCTGGCTGTGTATGGGAGTCACTTAAGATAAGATATTGCATTAGTGTTCAGCATCATTGATCATTCAAGAGATGCAAATCAAAATAATGCTAAGATTCCATCTCACTGTAGAAAGAATAGCTATTATCAGGAAATCAACCAGCTAGGGATTTAGCTAGTGGTTAGAGTGCTTGCCTAGCAAGTGCGAGACCCTGAGTTTGATCCCCAGCACAAAAAAAAAAAAAAAAAGAAAAAGAAAAAGGAAATCAACCAATAACAAATGCTGGCAGGGCTGTGGGGAAAAAGGAACCCTTCTCCACTGTTGGTGGGAATGTAGACTGCTCCAACCACTGTGGAAATCAATGTGGGGATTCCTCAGAAATCTACAACTAGAGGTTCCATTTGACTCAGCTATTCCTCTGCTTGGTATCTTCCCAGAAGAATTAAAATCATCATATCACAGTGATATATGCACAACCATGTTCACAGCAACTCTATTTGTAATAGCTAAGTCTTGGAAACAACCTAAATGCCCGACAACTAATGAATGGTTAAAGAAGATGTGGTTTTTCTACACAATGGAGTACTGCTCTGCCATAAAAAAGGACAAACTGGAGACATTTGTAGGTAAATGGATGCACCTTGAGAATATACTCATGAGTGACATAAATCAGACACTCATCAGTACACACTGAATCATTTCTCCGATATGCGAAACCGTAAGCGTAAATAAGGACAAAGAGGTATAATAGATATTATGTAAAAAAAAAAAGATAGTATTCAAAAGAGAGGAGAACTAGATAGGGAGAAGGGGGAAAGAAGGAAGGGAAAAGAAAAGAAAGGAGGAAAGGAAAAATGAAAAATGTAAATTAACCTGTTGCAAATAGGCAAGGGTGGGGGAATGGAAGGGAGGGGAGGGACAGAGGGGGGCAAACCAAGATATATCATGTACAGGTACAAAATAACCATGTTGAATGTGATCATTATGTATACAATGTACCAATAGATGTTCTTAGTTAAAAAAAAAAAACATATTGTATTAGGTACTTTTCTAGAGTCAATGGTTTGCAAGAGATCAGATTTAATACAGGACAACTATGAGTTACAGCATTCACACACAAGCCAAATGCAGGAAGAGTGCAGAATGTCTCTTTACGCACTGGAGACCCAGCAGACCCAATCAAGGGCTGGGAGCCCACAGCACCATCCTCTGTATGTCCAGGTCTGCACTAAAAGCCCGAAGACCCTGTACTGGAACCCGGATACGAGGCTTCCATCAGAGATGAGGACCAGAGATCCCCTGAAGTGAACAGCAGCCAGCCTTGATGACGGGAAGGCCCTGAGCTCCTTCTGTGATCAGAACAGCCATGCTCCCTTCCAGAGAACCAGCCGCAGCAGAGCTTCTCCTGGGAAGCAGCTGGCCCCTATCTCCTGCCCCCGTTCTCCTTTATATTGTATCAGCAACAATCCTCAGGTGGATCCTCTACATCCAAAAGTGCACCAGCTCAGTCCAGCTGGGCATTCCCACTCAAGTTGACTACAATTAGTCCACTGCACACATACATACATATATATAACTAATATATATTATATAATATAACAATATATAACTAATATGTAATTATATAATAATACAACTGAGTTGATGTTATAATCAGCTTAACCCTAAGCCTGCAAAATATACGTTCAAGGATGCCACCGGTTATTCTCCATTTGGCTTTGCCCTAGGTCCCCTCTTTGTCCTTACTGCCTTGCCTCTACTCCAGGAGACTCATACATGCAGGATGCACCCACTCAGGGATGCAGAATTCTCTCTGCCCCTGGCTGGAGACTAGAGGCCCTGGCATCTCTTCCCCACTCCCCTTCCCCAGGATCCTGGTGTTGATTATGATCCTTCTGCAGCCACAGCCAGTTGTTTCCTGTTGCTGGCTTGTTGAATTATCAGTATCTTGTGGACCAGTTGCTAAACATGGCCAACATTAAAAAAATAAAATATACAAATTTGTAAGTAATAATGTATATAAATTATAAACAAATGGAAACAAATTGTGTTAAAATAATACATATTGAAAAGCTTTTACTTTCTACACTTGGTTTTGGCCAAAAGGCTGAACAGTGATACAGCCTATTACTTTCTCATTATTTTATATTATCTGTGCTCTTGAGGATATTTACCTCTACTGTGTCTGTGGGATGAAAATATATACCAGTGTGCTCCTCTGCATGTCTTTCCAAATCTGAGTGCACTGACTTCGCATTAGGAGCTTGAGATTGGCTGTGGTGAGAGAATTTACACCACAAAAATCAGCCAATGGTACAAATAGGCCTTTTCTCTCCCTTCAATGTTGTTAAGCTTTTTCCAGGTGCACACCACTGGCCACAGCTGTTGTGTGTGGCTCCCCTTCCACCGCTCAGCTTCCACCAGACTCTGGGAGCACTGTACCTGCCGGTCTTCAGGCCGAGGGGTGATGGGAGCTTCTCTTTACTGCTGGCACCTGGGTGCTTCTTGTTTCTCTTACTTCCGGTTACACCTCTCAGAACAGTCCCTTTATTTGTCTCACAGCAGTTAAGCCCCTTTAAAGCGTATCATTTGGTTGCTCCTCAATGCCTGGTGGACACGTGAACATTGCCAGACACCAGCATTCCCAGAAGTACAGTTGGTAGAAGATGAATAGCACAAAAATGCGGATAATGTTTACATCAAAGAAGATTCATTGTTTAAATAAGTTTAGGAAAGACTGAATCTAACATAATAGAAATGTTGATTTGCTGTAGGACATCTCAAAGACTTTAATATAGTTACTATATATTGTGAATATACTTTAAGCTTTCTTGAACATTTTTCCCATAAAGCATTGACTGCAATCAGTTTTCCAAGAAATCCTGCCATGGAGTTATTTAGAAATACAGTATTTGGTCCTACCTAAAAAATTGACTTAAAATAGAATATTTTTCAGTAATTTGCATAGAGTGTTTATATTTTTTAAAACTAATAAATCTGCTAGGTGCTACCATTTTTATAAATATACATTATCATCTCTTTAATCCACTGTCCTAGAAAAATAATCCTCTATACATAAGTAAAAAAAAATTAAATGTTGAAGATTACCCCTAGAAGGAGTGAAAAACCAATTTAAATCATTTTGGACGTGAAGCATTTTTAAATGTATGATAACTTTAAAATGTATGTATGATAACTCTTTGAAACATTCCTCAATATGATTTGGGGATCAGTAACTGTTGATTTTCTCCGATATTTAATGACTCCAAACCGCTGGTTTTGTGTTTTCTTATATGTGTTTTAGATATTTCTTATTATTTCACTCTGTGTCAAGTTGTCAGCCTTTATTGCTTACGGTTGTCAATGTGTCTAATTCTAGCTTCTTTCTTGCTTCTAATCTTCTCCAATGTGGGAAGCCAGATATCCAACCTGCTCACAGTTGTGTCTACAGTAAATGAGGGAGGCTTATTCTCTGTACTGTATTTCAGGTTAATAAGGTTATCAGATAAATGATCTCTAGATAGGAGACATATCAATTTCAGCCTGAATTTAAGCTAAATTGAAAGTCGAGTCTGTCTAATTGTGACAAATATATACAGTGAACTATAAATGTAAAAAATAATAAACCCCAGTAAACAACATTTTTGTGGAAGTTAACCCTTTGGTGTAAAGTTTTTATTTTTGAAATACATTTTTAAAATTGTAGATAACTCTCTCTTTTTCTTTCTTCCTTTCTTTCTTTCTTTCTTTCTTTCTTTCTTTCTTTCTTTCTTTCTTTTCTTTTCTTTTTTTTTTTTGGTGAAGCCAAGTCTATTTTCTTGATATCCATTTTGTGAGTTTCATGTCAGACAAATTAATTCTGAAGGGAAAAATAAATGTTCACTTTCTGCCTTTTTCTTTTTGACTGGCTCTTCAATCCAGGATTGAAATCATCTTTGTGGGATGACAACTCAGAGAACCCAAACATCAGAAGAAGAACGAACACAAAAATCACAAAGGAAACCCCAAGGAGCTGTGAAAAGGCGCCTGCCTGAGGCAACTCACGCTTCCACGAGCTTCCATAATGCATGAAGCTGCTGAAGATCTTTGTAAGGGATCATGGGAAACCTATTTACATAGATTTTGTTATAGATGTTAACCACATTTTGAGTCAGACAGAGTAGCGTCTGATGTTAAATAAATAAATAAAATTGCCCTAGTGGAAAAGTATGTCATCCAATCTGGAGTAGTTATAGGGTGACCTGTGACCTCAAATCCCCATTTGGACTTGACAGAGGCTGCTCATCAGTCTATCTAAGGAGCTGATCGTGCGCGATCTTTGATTAGTAGAGAGGTGTTAGTGTTTGGTTAATGCTAGAACGTGCAGTGAGACACATGCACACAGATTTTTGTTTTATTTTATATACTATGTTTGGGAAGTTTTGAAAGTGCTTCATTCTTTTTTTAAAGAGTTCTTCATTAAAGGTTAATGTTGGCCTTCTCGGAAAAAGGAATCAAATTTAGATTAATCCAAAGAAAACTGAGTTAAGGATGCCTCCCTAGGGTAATAATAATTATAATGACTACTACCACTTTCTAGGTTTCTATTACTTTTCCCATTACTTCCCATCACATTTTTGTGCCTCCGCCACCCTATGGCACTTGATCTCGCTCCACCCACCTCAGAGGCATCTGTTGCAACCACTTACTCCCTGCCATACTTTCTACCATGTCCATATAGCTATATTTTACCTGCCCTTTATGACCCAACTGCAGCGCCACCTCTTCCATGAGACCTCCCTTGATCCCCCAGCTGGAAATGATTGTTCCTTCCTTTGAACTCCTACATTAGTTTTCACATACACTGTAATGGACTGTCACTTATCACCCAGGACACAACTTTTTCAATGATCAATTTTCCTTTTCCCATACTACAGTGTACCATGGCACCATGCACATCTTAGATGCCACAGAAATCCTATCCTCGTATTGAGAATACAGTAAGCGCTTAATAAATAACCATTCAATGAATGTAGAGATACTGATTTTTTCTTGTTAATAGAGTACATCTTTTATTGAAATATACCATCCACAGACAAAAAAGAGAAAATTTTGAATAGCACAGTAAATTATTACAAAATAAACATACCCATTAAGCCACGACCCACTTCAAGAAGTTGGAACATTAAATGTAACCCCCAAAATCCTCCCTCATTTTTCTTTCTATTGTCTCCTTCCTCTTCCCAAAAGTTAACCACTATTGTGACTCCTGATACTATAGCATTTCCACTTTTAAAATTTTATATAATGTAATCACAAATATATGTTGTTTGGTATATGGCTTCTTTAGATTAATGTGTATTTCTGTGAGATTTATGTAAGCTTTGGAGTGTGGCTATCCTTTATTTATTTTAATTGGTGAAGGCTTTTATACTGTACAACTATACCTTAGTTTATTCATTCATTCTGTTCTTGAATAGTTGTGTTGGAGCCATTCCGGTTTGAGACTATTACAAGTAAGCAGCTATGAACATTCTATGGTGTTTGCCTTTTAGCAAAGATTATAATGTTGAATTTAACATAATCCAAATTGATTTCAGGATAAATTGTAATATGTATGAATAGTTAAGATGTTTCCAATTTTGTATTAGACAATGAAAGCTATTAGCATAAGTAAAAGGGTCACTGAAATAGAAATCCCGTGTCTAATCAAAAAGGCTTTGAACACTGAGATGTGGGGGAGTTAGCGCGAGTCCGTGCCCGAAGGCCTGTGAGGGAAGATGGTAACAAAGGGAGCATCTCAAGCAGGCTGACACCCGGTTCCGAACAGCGAGCCACATCTGTGTGCCAGTCAGCACACTTATCAGACTTATCTCAGTCAAAGCCAAATCACATACTGTTTTAATTGCTCCCTATCCAACCTCACTGGAAAGGGACAGAGTCTGCCCAGGGGCTGTGGGAATGACCAATGACAGAACGCTCAGTGCTGCACACATAAGCTCTTCAGGGGCTTATTACACACACATACTCGCATTTCAGGAGAGGAGGACACCAAGGACCCTTCGGGGCTGCATGAGGGCTGAACCTGGGAGAATAACACACAGTCAGGGGCTGTGAGCAGGCTTGGCAGTGTCACAAGAGTGAGGAGACCCCTACTCCCCACTGCAGGATGTGACTGGCTTAAGTAATTATGCACAGTGAAAGGGAAACAGAACTCGCTATTCAGGGACAAGGTGGAATTATGGCTGCTTGCCTTGGCAGGGAGGGTTATTTGGCTGGAGAACCTTGTTTGGAGGGAGAGGAACTTGCAGTTAGTCCACTGGAAGAACTATGTCGGGAAGTACTGTACTGGGCCTTAATATTAGACCTCACACCTCACGGATACATGAAGAATAGGGGTTCCATCAACACTGAGAGTAGGATCCAAGATACCATCAAATTCAGAAATGGGCAATGGAAGGGACCTCTTCAAGAGACCATGGAGGGGAGGCCTTAGGGTGCAATTTAATTACATTTCTAAAAAGTTCCAGTGCTTTTCCTGCCTGCCCTCCCACCTAAAGGATTTATCCCCTCCCTGCTGTCCCTGTCCCTTCCCTCATCCAGAGTCTGGGTAAGTGATGTAAGCAATAAATACAGCTAAGAATACTGTTTATGAGAGAGAGAGAGAGAGAGAGAGAGAGAGATTCATATACATATTTTTGTGGATTTGATACATATCCTATCCCACTGTTGCAGGAAATTTTTCTTTTCTTTTCTTTTTCTTTTTTTTATTTTGGTGCTGGGGATCGAACTCAGGACCTTGTGCTTGCAAGGCAAGTATGCTAGCCACTGTGCTAAATCCCCAGCCAGGAAATTTTTTATATTATATTATTTTGCCTCTGTGGCTTTGATCTTAGATATGATCTACGAGCTTGTTAAGAACATTTCTGGTTTGAAAATGGAAATCAATTCGACATGAAGATTAGAGAATAGCAAGAAGATGTGTGGTAAACGCCGATCAGAGATGATGATGGTGGTGGAATAGTCTCACTGCTCAAGGTGTATTCCATGGCTTCTCCTAGGTGTTAATGGAGACCTTCCTGCCCTAACCCTTCATCTGCTGACTCAGAAGACCTCAGATGATTTACATTCTCATTAAAGTCAGATGTAGAATACGGCCACCACATCATGTGGAATACCCCTGTCACTGGTACTGCTTCTCGCATGTCCCCAGAAGTTCAGTAAAAACATGAAAATGCTGAGACAGTTGACATGCCTTTCCTTCCCCCATCTGCCCCACTCCAGTGTAATTGGAAACCAATTGACCAAGACGCAAAGATTTCATCAGAGTGTACATTTCATTTCTTCCTCTAAACAAGAAAGAAGGGGAAAGTAGCTTGGGAAAGGGGAATGAGAAGGAGATGACATGGAGAAACACTCTCTTGATCCTCGCAAACTGGGATGCAATCCTGCCTTTCAGTGTGCCCACGTGTGGGATTTGATCCTCATAAAGGGAGGAAATCTCAAAGGACTTCCTTCGCATGTCCATGCGTTTTCTCCCGCATGACTCCCTTTTATTGTTTTGTTTTGATATGCTTAGGGTCTGGCTCCAAGTTACTTGGTGTCTAACCAGAAATTCTCTGGTAGAGCATAATTAGACGAGGGGAGAAGTAAGAAAACAAGGGCTTGGAGCCTTTCCCTTTGGGGTAGGGAGGACGAGCTCAGGCAACTACTCACAGACTGGCCTTGTTCTTGTTTAAAACTTGGTCTTCCAATGCAAAAGTATAATCATATGCTGCCTACTGACATTTCGGTCAGTAACGGACGGCCTATACAACAGTGGTCCTGTGAGATTCTGTCACCTAGTGACATGGAGCTGTCTTAGTTTGTGTGGGTGCTGCTATGACATTCACACAATGACAAAACGCTCAGTGATGTGTTTCTCAGAAATGTACCCCTATCATTAAGAGATAGGTGACCGTAAATCTGTGATGTATTTTGTTCATGAAAAGGTCATTTCTCATGAAAACATCCAGTCATGGTAAGAAGATCCCGTAATCCTTAAAACAACCTTGGAATATGGACATTACTATGCTCATTGTATTGATATAAACATTGAGACCCTGAAGAATAAGTTGCAAGTTTCATCACTAATAAGGGCCAAAGTTAGTCCAAATTTAGCTTAAAGTTGAGCTACTTTTGGATATCCAGATTTTCCAAACAATTATTTAGCGTCATTTCCACCCTTATGGACTGCAAAGAAACCCTGATCGTGGCTGTGGTTCATATACTTGAGTCACACTTGAACTCACCTTTTCACTCTCTTGACTGCTCTTTTCTTTTTCCATAAGCACCTGTGCTATTGAGAAACCCCTGTGTATCACAGCTCACGTCATCAGGAGGCTTTTTCTTGCTTTTAATGTACATAACAAATATTCACTTTAATAATTTATTCTTGTTACTCAATTGATACACCTAAATGAAGCTATTGAATGAGAAAATAACCAGGTCCTGTTCTCTTCCACCTGGAGTATCCCCTGGCCTGTATCTTGCTTTAGGAGCTTATGGAGAATTTGTGGGCCAAGACCCCTGGAAATCTATCTTCTTGGAAAGAAGGGTTTTTGGTCTCAAACACATGACCACAAAGCAATTTGTATATCCATGCACTTATCATTCGTTCAGTTAATTCAGGAATTGGCAAATTATCTCACTCAGGTGAAATTCAGCCTTCTTCCTGTTTTGTGAATAAAGTTTTATTGGAACACAGCCATGTCCATTTGTTTTTGTTTTCTGCATACAAATTGTAGCTGTTGTCATGTACAGTGGCAGAGCTAGTAGTTGCAACAGAGACCTTATATCCAAGCCAAAATTATTTACTCTCTGCCCTTCGCAGAAAAAACTGTTGCTGATCTTGATTAAATTAATTGTTCAACAAACCTGCTTTGTGGGTTTACCATGAACCGCACATTATACTAGACATGACACAAGAATGAATCAGAGGCACTTTGCCTCTGAGGTTCAGTCTAGTGTAACAATTGGGTTAAGTATGGAAGAGGATCTTTTTTTCTATGAGAAATTTAAATGAGGCTTGAGAAACAGAAGAAGCAGCATCATGAGAAGGTTTCTTACCGCCCACCAAGGTTGTCAGGTTTAGCGTAAGTAAGAGCAGCCGCTGAAATATTTTAAGTACGACAGTGATTTGTCAGATTTGCATCTTGCGTGGAAGAAGCTTCCTGTGAAGGAATTGCTTCATTTGTTATCAGCTTTTTGTAGGTAACTGGTTGCATGAGACATTTTTATTTGGCTTTTCCCTCTGCCTCTTGCCATATTCTTGGGAATATGTGAACTGCAGGATAATAACTTAATGTTATATTAAGAAGTTTTGTTAGCACAAATGTCTATATAACATTCATATGAAAAAGAACTGATTCACCAATGTAGGGAGTGAGAACCTTTAGGAGGATAATCTTAACTAAAATCATTCCTCTTCAAGTGACTTTGCTTTCTGAGGGCTGGTACAGTCCTGGAAGTACAGTGGCTGCTTTCTTACCATTCACTGGGCTGAGTTTTAGCGTTACACAACAAAGCCACCTTCGGATTCCTCTTCTCTGAGGATGCAGTGCACCTTTTTTGTTCTTTACACCCTGTCTCCTGGGCAGCCGGGGCGCTCAGGAGCTGCGGTCTGCGTACTCATCATCCACCCAGGGCGCTGTTTTCATCAAACCTGTCTGCCGTCATTAGAAGACAAGAACAGTAGCTGTTGCTGATGCTGGCATTCCAATTTGGTGATCTCTATATTGACAAGAATCACCTACTAAGCCTCCAGCTCCTCTTTAACTTATATTGCAGTCCAAGTTTTCTGCAGGCCTTCTGGCCCAGTCTAGGGCAAGTCAGACATGAGGAGACCAATTAGGATTATTGCATCTGTCTAGACCAAAAATGCTGGAGTGTTCAACTAGGGTAGAGGCAGGATGGAGAAGAGAGCAGGGACTTGAGAAATAAGGTGTAGTGTTAATAGGATTGGTATTTGGACTTTAAGAGAGACAACTTTTATGTTTCTAGTTTGAGTGCTAACGATGGTGATGCCACTCCAAGAAATAGAGAAAGAAAATCATGTCTTGGGGGAAGATATACTATTGAATTCTGAACATGCTTTTTGAGGTATTTGTGCATTCAAATAGATATTTCATTAAGCAACTGGATACATGAGTCGAAAGCTGGTCAGAGGTCATGACTTAAGACATAAATCTGGAAACTGGTAGTTCATAGGAGATAGCTAATATTATAAGAATGAGTGAGATTATCCAGGGCTGTGAGGCTGAGTGAAAATAGAGAATTAGGAAAGAGCCCTAGTAAACCAAAATGTTCACAGAGAATACAGTGGATGAGGCATTCATAAAAGACTGAAGAGATGAGGAGATTAAGGATAATTTGTACAAAGGTTAGATACTGTATAATACTGTTCTTATTAACTCCTTGATTTATTATGATTAAATGGAAAACTCGAGTTGGGAATTTAGCTTAGTGGTAGAGTGCTTGCCTAGCAAGCACAAGTCCCTGAGTTTGATTCCCAGAACCGCCCCAAAAATGGAAAACTGGCTTATAAACTGTACAAATCTAAAGATATAAGACAATGTTACAAGTTTCTAACTTGCTTTCATGCATATAGCATTTTATATATGTATACATATATATTTAGGTGTTAGTGTTGCATGTAATAATTTAAAGATACTGGAGAATGAAAAAAATAGGCAAAATTTGAAGGGTTTTCAATGTTCGAAAGAAGGAACCAAAGCCGCTCACCTCTGCATTTATTTGGCTGTCCCTCTGAGGGTACCTGTATTCTATGAGGTACGAAGTGGCTGGAATTTAAGCAGAATGTTATAGCCTGATTGGTTCATGGTTCGGAACCTTGGGGCTACAAGAGTGGATGGAAATTGAGCAGAGAAACCCTGAAAAGCAAGCACATGCGAAGGGGGACGCCCCCAAATCAACTGACAAACTCTCTGAGTGCGCAGGGGACCTGGAGGCACGAGGGAGATGTCAATTTTCTAAGCAGAACCCAACAGTTAGAAGTCTGAAAAAACAGAGCAGAATTTCAGTTGTTGCCCAACACAAGGGTAACAGACAGGGGTTGGAAGGGCTTGGGAGAAACCTCAGGCTTTCTTTTTTCCCTGAATCTTTTAATTTGAAATAATAAATAGTAAATTCACAGGAAATTGCCATGATAGTCCCATGTACTCTTCACTCAGTTTCCCCCCATGGTTATATCTCATAACACTAGCACAATATTGACACCCGAACATTGAATTGTATGATATATATGCATGATTCTATGTCATATTATCACATGTACTTTCATGTAACGACAATTGCAACCAAAATACAGAACTATTTCAACACACCACCAAGATCTCCCTTGTGCTACATCATATAGTCATAGCCGACCTCCCACCAACCATCTCTAACTCCTGGCAGTGAGTAAAATATTCTCAATCCCTTTAGTTTTGTCATTTTAAACCACTGTATATATTAAATCTTACAATTTGTGAACTTTTGAGATTGGCCTGTTGGGGTGTGTGTGTGTGTGTGTGTGTGTGTGTGTACTGGGGATCAAACTCATATGCACTCTTCTATTGTGCTGCATTGCTAGCTCCTTTTACTTTTTATTTTGAGATGGGGGTCTGGCTAGTTGCCCAAGTAGGACTTCTACTTGTGATACTCCTTCTTCTGTCCCCCAAATGCTGGGATTACAGGCATCTACCACTGTGTGAGGCTGATCCTGGCGTTTTTTTCATTCTGCATAATGCTTTTGAGATTTAGCCAAATCGTTGTGAGTATAAATAGCTCTTTTTTTGTTGCTCAGCAGTATTCCACGATGCGTTGGTCAGCTTTCCCATTGACTGACAAAATATCTGACATTCTCAAAGGTGGAGAGGTTTAATTTGGCTCACAGTTTCAGAGGATTTAGTTTATGGATGGCTGGTTCTAAGGTAGAAATGGCAGGGCAGAAGAATGTTGTATTAGGATTCTTTAGAGAGACAGAGTCAATAGAAAATATATATTCAATTATGCATGGGGATTTATTAGGTAGGCTAATAGGATCAGGGGTGAGAGAATCCACAATGACTGTCTGTGTGCCAGAGAGTCAGAGGACCTAGTAGCTGTTCAGCCCAAGAAGATGGAAGCCACAGAAGAAAAGGAATCAAGGATGGAGCGCCAGTCCAAGGTCGAAGGCCTGGAAGCTCACTGTAGTCAGTGTGAGTCTGTGTTAGAAGGCTGAAGAAACTGGAGACTTGGAGATCAAGATGGAAAGGCGATAGCAGCCAAAGATGCACCCACTCCGGAAGACTGGAGCTCTCCAAAATGTACATCTTTCTTCTTCTTTCCCTTTTTTTATTCCATCCGGTCTACAAGTCTATTAGTTGGTGTCACCCATAATCATGGTGGGTTTCCTTCAGTTTGCTGCCCTACAGGTCAGTCAGCCACAGACAGACCCAGGAGTATTCCTTACTAAGTGTTTCTCACTCCAGTCAGGTTGACATCACAATTAGCCATCATAGCATGGTGAAGCAAAGCTGCTCACCTCATGGTGGCTGAGAACCAAAGAGAGAGCAAGACAGACAGAGAGAGGGAGGAAGGGAGAGAGAGAGAGAGAGAGAGAGAGAGAGAGAGCTCCAAAGGCATGTGCACAGTGACTCACCTCCTCCAACAGCACATTCAACCATAAACTCATCAATGGATTCATGCATGGGTGAGTGTTGTGGCTCATGAGCCAAGCACCTTCTGAAAGCCCCACCTCTGAACACAAGGATTTTGAGGGACATCGCTGATCGGAACCATTTTAGAGGACTGTGGCTGTAATGCATTTGGCCAGCCACTTTCCTGACAAAGGGCATCTTGGTTCTTTCCAAGTTTGGTTTACTACATATATGTCTTCTGTGATCATTTTTACAGGTTTTGTGTATGTATACATTTTTATTTCTCTGAAGTAAGTACCAAAGAGTGTGATCACTGCGTAAGGCTTGCCTTTGATGTGCCATAAAAATCATTATTTGCTATTAAGCCGTGTCCAAAGATTAAGTAAAAGCTTTAAAGCATAGAAAAAAATGAGCAGATTACTCATACAGCTTAAAATCAAGTCTTTAAATTTTTATGAGAAATGATCAGAAATAAAACTTCCTGCAAAGAAACAAACAAAGAAAACCAACAAAAACTCTCCAAAGGAAGATAACAGAATCCAGTTTTTACAATATATCATTCAGTGCCCAGTACATAATTATTTTCATCTCAGTGAAAAATGAAAAAGGATAAAAAAGACCTTCTAGATAAAATATATATAACATATGAAATGAAAAAAGTTAGTATATAGCCTTAAGAATAGGTTGGAGATAGTAGAAATATTAATGAGCTTGAACACAGGTCAATTGAAATAATTAAATCAAACAACAGTTAAACAAAAAAAGGTCAGAAAAAATTTTTTCAGAATCAGTGACTTGTGGGACAAAACCAAGAAAACTTACATGCATTTCACTGATTTCTCAGATGGAGAAGAGAGAGTATGAAACAGAAAAAATATTTGAAGAAATAATGGCTAAAATATTTCCAAATTTGGTGAAGTAATAGCACACAAATCCAAGAAGCTAGGTGAAACTGCTGAGCATTTTAGTTTCTCCAAGCTTATGTCATGACTCCCACCAGTCATAAAAAAGTAACCAAACAGACAAACTTCTATCCCAGTCTACATAGTATAATGTATGCCGATTTACCAAGTAGATAAGGTTGGGCACTCATGCTTCTGTTCTCAGCCCGATCAGTAACAGAGTAATGACTGGCTAGTGGGCAGTGGGGGAGGAGAGAAGGAAAAGTTATAGACTGAAATTGGAAAAAAAAGTTTGCGGATACGGCATTTGAAAGATAATATTGTGAGGCATACAATACAGTAGAATGTGGGCTGCCTTGAATTTGCCTCTAACTTTCCTGCTTCTTGTTTGTGGGGAGTCACTAAAATTCCTTGTAACTAAAATTTTCTGTAAGGTCAGTATGATGGTTGATTGATTGTGTCAACTTGAGTAAGACAAGCTTAACTGAATTGGCCCAGCAATTCCATACCTCGAGGTGCAGAAGACCCACCCCAGGGTGGCTCATTTCTTGGATGGTATAAAGAGGAAATGAAGAAGGTTGGGTGTGCTTCGGTTTTTCTGGAGGAGCTCCACCTTCACCTTGGATGTAATCTCCTGGCTTCCAGCCCAGACTCTTCAGCTTCCATCACAGACTTTTCAGGCTCTGGATAGTGACTCATACTAGACACTGCAGCGAGCTCCGGACCTTAGGCTGGATCGCCAATGCACAGACAGACCTCTGCACTCTTCCATGTCTGACTCTGTAGGCAGCCCTCATAAGCCAATCCAGAAATTCTTATATGTTCATCTATCTTGTATTATATCTGTTTCTCTAGTAAATATAGACTAATACAGATTTGATACCAAGAGAGGGATCCTTTCTGTGACGTTGTCCAGCCATGTGGCTTAAAAGCCTTTGGAATTAATTTGGAAAGGTTTTGAGAGACCAGCAGAAGAGGCTGCCCTGGAACGCTCTAAATTATATGGGAGACTCTGGTCAGAGCCCAGAAAACCAGAGTAACTGACGAAAATGCTGCCTGTTGGAATGAGGATTAAGAGGCTTCCGCTAAGGACTGTGTTGGCTGCTGGATCCCAGGCGAGGTGTATGTGTGCTTGGACAGAGGTTGGTCTGTATTTTGCTTGTGTTTGGAGATATTGCCTGGGTGGCAGAAAAGTTTCAGTGCATTCTGGTGTTGGGACAGCAGCATGGTTACTGTTGAGGGCTTTTGGCTGGATCTATGTTGGAAATCAAGAGTGGAGAGCCAGCAGGGTGACTTGAAGCATTTGGCCAGAAGGGAGCTGGGGATTACAAGGATGAATAGAAGAGAACAGGGTTACAGAGCAGAAACAGGACAATGGATAAATGATCTGAGGACTTCTACAGAAGGGAAGAGTGTATCTGGAGTGCAGGAGGTTCTTTGGGGCGTCTCTTAACAATGCTGTGCTCTGTTGTTAAAGTTAATGGAAAGCAAAGAGTTTTCAAATATGAAGCCATTTTTTTTAATGTGGATACACTGTATTGGTATATTGCACTTTGCAAACAAATTATTTATTTTTAAGAGTATTATAAGTGAGAGAGACAGAATAGAATTGTTGTAAAGCATGTGTATTTGTAGTTTTTGGACACCTGTTTGTAATCAGTGTTGAGAATCCTTTGAATATTTGTTTCTGATGTGAGAATGAGTTCCATAAGAATTGTATTATTGATGTAAATCTGAATAGATCAAGATATGTTAACTGTTCACAAATCTGCCACTGGAAACTATAGTTTAAAGAAATGTGTCTGGTTATCAAGTTGACCAAAGGTGGATTGTGGTGGACTGATACTGATATAGGGTAAAAAATATAACTCCCAATCTGCTAGATGTCAGTTATGCTGAGTTCATCTTCCCTGAAATCAAAGAATGAATTCTGAGGAACAAAGGAGGTTAAGAGCAGGAAATTTATTAAGAGAGAGAAAGAGAGACTGAGTGGGTTGCCAATGAGCCCACTTTTCAGGGGAAGTTTTATAGAGCAAAATCACGAGGTGGGTACAGTGTACATCAAAATTACGATTAACCAATAATATTACAAGTTTTAACTGTAATATTAATTTAAGTATAGTCACTTAGGTAATATTGAACCAATGGGGAAGAAGGTCACGTAGCAAATGAACATGTAAAGAATAAAGACATTCCAGGATGAGGTGGATCTGGAGGTCTTGGTTGCCCACCTGGGTGACCTAGACTTTATCAGACACATGAGTGTAATCCTCAGTTCATTGTTTATCCTTTGGCCAGGGGTGTAGCTCTGGTCATTCCATCCTTATCACGAGGCCTGGCCTTCAATGGATGCGCCTGTAGTCATAGTTGCAGTGTATTCTCTTGTATATTGACTCCACTGAGGGCCCAGCCCTGTCTGACTGCCTATAATATTTCTACGTAATTTAGCTGTCTATAATAATATGATCAACTTGAGCAGGAACACCCACCTGGACAGGGTTGGTGTGGTTCTGGGCATAGAAGAGCCGCCTGAAGATTATTGCCGACTCAACGTAAAGGAGACTGGGACAGAAGACAGCAGGCAGCTGGTTCCCAGCAGTTCTGTTGTGGCTGGTTTCCCTGAAGTAAACTAGGCTGTTCTCGTTGAAGAAGGAGCTTGGGACCTTACTGTCATCGGAATGGCTGGTGTTCACTTCTGGGGAGCTCTGGTCTTCTTCTCCACTTTGAGAATTGTGTCCTGGCTCCAGTATAGATTTCATCAGCCTTTGAATGCAGGCGCGGCCTTATACGGGAGACTGCTGCGAGTTCCCAGCCCTTGATTGAATTATTTGGGTCTCCAGTGCATAGATAAACCTTCTGTACTCTTCCTGCATTTGACTTGTATGTGAATGTTGTAACTTATAATTGTCCTATATTAAATCTGATCTCTTGCAAGCCATTGACTTGAGGAAAGTAACAGTCAGAGGCTATAAAATAGGGATGATAATACTGACTTCCAGGTTGTCACGAGGACTAAGTAAATTGATAATGTATCAAAAAATACTTGGGAAATGTTGGCTATTAGTACTTATTACTTGGCAATATTAGGGACTTCATAGGTCCTCTTTTTGCTTCATTCAGTATAACGCATAACTCAGATCAGGTGACTTTTTGTGACTATGGATAGAAAAGGCTTAGAAATTTGCATTCATCTAATAGATTTTTCATATTTTTATTACTAGGGACCATACTCCATAAGGGTCCATACGTCTGTTCCGTGAAGATTTGCTTTTAGATTGCTTTTATGAAGCAGCACATGCTAGAGAAGACAAGTGTAGGTATAAAGGAAACATGTCTGCCTCTTGTATCAGTCAGGAAGTAGCAGTTATGTTTTGCTAACAAATTTACCCCCAAGTCCCAGAGATGTGGCAAAAAAGTGTTACAGCTCAGTGTCACCAGTGTCACAGCTCAGTTTTATCAGTGTCACAGCTCAGTGTTATCGGTGTTATAGCTCTGTGAGATTTCAAGCACCACTCAGAGAGTTGGAGAACTCAGGTTTATTCATGTCGATGGACCCAGAGGAGTTCTTTGCACGCCAAACCTGGGCCCCAGCACTGAAGTCCTGGGTTTATATAGGGAGTTTGGTTTCAGGTTTGCAATGTGTGGGCAGCATTATATCAGCAGAAAGCCAAGTCCCATCTCTGGTGGGTTACAGAGTGAAGAGGTTTGATGATAAAGGCACGTGACCAGGGTCGGGCTGGGTCAGCCATTACCTGTTTCATTCCCATTTCTAAAGAGCTGGGGAAGGATTTTATGACCCTTTGCCAGAACCTAGCCTTTGGGCTCTGGGGCTTTCCCGCCTCACCAGGAGCTTAGCACCACAAAAGGTTCATCCTTGTTCACCCTTTATGGGTCAAGGAGGAGTCTGCTCTACAGCATCATTCAAGACTCCAGCTGGGCAGATTATCAAGCACTCTGTACATACCACCCGAAATATGCAGGCTAGTCCCCTGGTCACTGTGTCAAGGAACCAAAAGCCCAGAGAATCATGCTGAGCCTCTTACGAAGTTAGCCCACAAGGGACAAATGTTACTTCTGCTTGTGTTGTTTTGCTCAGAACTAGTGAATGACTCCACTCAACTGCAGGAGGGTTGAGAAGTCCAGTAATCCAAGAACCCAGAAAGAGAGCACTGGGCATAAGTAGGCCCTGTCTCAGAATCATTTGAAAATCAAGACAGAAACACACGACAAAAAAGCTGCCCATGTTCTTAATGACATTCTTCAGAAGGGAAGTTTGACTTAGTATTTTTTCAAATCTCCTAAATTCCCCATTTCTTCCCTTCTTTAAGTTATTGAGCACAAATTTCTATCTAATTTGAATAGGCCAACACCTGTGTAAACAGGTAGAGCCTCAAATTCACAAGGTTCTGCATACAGCTGGCTGTCTCAGGATTTTGGGGTCTGGGAGTTGGTCATGACGTTTAATTTCACATTGTATTCCACCATATGCTTTCTTCTTTTGATTTTCAGTCTATTTTAATGCCTCTTCTCTGTGAGTCAGGATAGTGCAAGGGCCTACACTATATCCTCTTCACTGATACTGATAATAGTTCCAGAACTCGAGATTCTGGCTTCCAGTTGCACTAAGCAAATGAAAACTGGAAATTCAAATGAAGTGCAAATTTGTGGCCTGAAGAAGGCCATCTGGCTACCAAACAGTGGCCAAACTCCCCACAAAGTGGCATTTGCTTGAATTTGTGTTCGCCAAAGATTTTTTTCACTGAGAATTTATTTCCAAAAATGTTTCTTGAAAAGGTAGCTGAAAGTTAAACATGTTCAAGACTCTGTTATATCCTCTTCTTAAAAACTGATAATAGCACCTAGAATAAATGGTGCTCCTAAACTCAGTGATTTGAGAATTTACTTAATAAGAGAACTCTGTTCTCTTGGCATCAGTCCTATTATTACATTATGGAAAAACATTATTTACAACACACTTTAGAAGATGTTAACCTAGAAAATTCACCACTATAATCCAGAGTTCTACTTGGCTCCATCATTTGTAGGATCAAGTCCTACTTGTACTCTACACACAGCACAGGTAGAGTAGATTGGTGTTTAAGAAAAATGTCCTCTATTAAAGAAATATATCAACATCAGATGAAATCATTTATGTTTGGAGTTTTCTGAGTTGTGATAAATGATGGGTAGGTTGGGAGTGGGATCATAAATAAAACAAGAGTGTCCAGGATATTCTCATGATTTGTTTTAAATGGTTAATGGGTACTCGAGGCATCTCTATACTCTTCTCTGCTTTTCTATTTATTCGAGATTTTCCCCTAACAGCATTTTTAGAAAAGGAAGTACTTAACTCATAGTACATACTGGTTTATTCACAATGGTAGTAATAAGAATAAATTTATCATGGTCCAAGGTATGTTCTTTACATGCATTATGTCATTGACTCACTGTAACACCTCAGGGAGGAAGGAGCTCTTTATTATCCTCACCATGTAGTCTGAGTAATGGAAGGACGTGTGCTTGAGGTCACACAGTTTTCGAAAGCAGAAGCATTTGGGATCCAAGTCTCTCTGACTATGAAGTCTGTACTTACAACAAGTATCTTAAATACCAGCTGCCCAGAGGAACAAACACTTATGGCCTTCAGCCAGCACAGTTTGTTTCTAACAGAAAACCCTATGGAAAGCCAAATTATGACCAAGGTTGCTTGCTGTGGGAAGAGAAAGCAAATGTATAGAGTTAAAGACTCTCAGAATTGGGTTGGGCATGAGCCATCATGCAGGTAGCACCAGCCCATGTAGCCCCCATCACTTCTTTGGTGTTCTGCACAAGGTGGCATCAACAAATGCTTTCTCCCTACCCCCCCTCCTTTTTTTTTTTTTTTAACCATACTAAGTGTCTTTCCAGGAGGCAGACACCAAACTTGGGATAGCAATATTGCTCCAAATCTGTGAACTTGTTTTAAAATGTCCTGATCCTAAAATTTCCAGAAGGGATAACACACTGCTTGCTTAATCAGAAGCTTTTCTACTTATGAATTTTGAAGTTAATTACGCAAACTGAAGCAAAACTCCACTTTAAATAAAAAAGAGTGTGTATTCTGCATGGCACCAAAAAAAAAAAAAAGAAAAGAAAAGAAAAGTCACGGTGACTAGTCATTGTAACTTGTGACCACTTTGTTGCTTTCTCCTTAATTTCTGAGGCATTTTTCCAAGAGTTTATTAACTTTATCTTGTCCAGTAAGTATAAAAGGAATGTGAAAGAAGTATAGAAAATATATGTCCTATTATAATTTTATTTTATCTTGAAAGTGGAGAGAAAATTTTCATACACTGCCATTATGGATTTTCTAATAAATGGACTCACAAATAGCTTTCCGTAACTCAAATTGTGTAAGGGGGGTTGATTCTATACTCCAAAGAAAGAGACATTTTCAGAGATGTTTTGTTCTTAGCAAAAAGTGTTTTTGAGAAAAACAAAAAAAGTGTGTATGTGTGTGTGTGTGTGTGTGTGCATGTGCATATGTGCAAGTTTTGTTAAGTCAAATAGTGTGTGTTTAGACAGGAAGGTAAAGAGTTGATCTTGTATTAAAATGGCTTACGTGGATTTCACATAAGAGTCCTCCACCTGAGCCAAGTTTTCCATTTACAAGCAACAATCTTACCCAATCAGTTATTGAAGCTGAGGAGCTATTTGTTTATGCACATTTATTTTCAATTTCAGTTTTGTTTGTGAACAAAAGAGAGCGCTAATTATGGTAGTAACTGAATTTTTTATTGCTGGAGAGCACAAAGAGCTACAATCAAAGAGAAATAAGAACCTCCAATATCAACAACTATAACACATTCATCTTGAAAACAATCACTTTGCAAAAGATTTTAGAATATTGTAATTGGCCAGGACCGGGTCAAAGGCCCTTTCCCGGGAGAAAAATGCAATCTGATGCAACCACGCACAGTAAGCAAAATTCTTACGGACTTGGGAGGGGTAATTCTCCGAAGGAAAGGATGCTGAGCAGACATATCATACATCTGAAGGACAGCACATGTAGATGTATTCAGTAGGTGCTCAGTGTGACGTGTAACTACAATTCCAGAAATTGAAAATGCAAATAAGCCCTCTTCCTACCGTTACTTCAAAAGGATGCATTCTTAATCCCAAATGCAATCACGGGTTAAAGACATTTAAGGAAATATTTTGGTGAATGTAAGAAGAAAGGGAGAAAGATAATGCTCGGAACATGAAGAAGGGGTTTTCTGATCCAAAATGGGTGGTAGAAGGGAATCATGAGTTCACCACTTCAAAATGTATGAAAATTGCCAGAAAATAATCACTGATTTCTCTGCTGAATGACAAGATTAAGTGGTTCACAAAGACCCGGTCACTTGCAGAATTTAGACTTGCTTGCATGGGGGCCTGCTTGTCCACTTCTTAGTGTCACAGCCAGCCATGGCCATCAAGAAATCAAGAAGCCTGCTTGCTACCAGGCAAAGCAAAGTCCAGGTAAGCAGTTGGAATATGAAGAAAATAGGGAACATAGAATTTCTGGCCCTTTCAAGTTTGAGGCAAAAACAGATTTTGTTTGTTTTCAAAATCCACTCACATACCCTAGGCAGATTTCTGGAAAAGAACTCTCTCTTTCCCCCACCTCCTACCAATAGCACAGCCAAGCATTCTTGAAAGTGCTGTTACAATTTAAGGCAGAATCATATTTAATCTTTTCCCATGCTTTTCTATTTGACCTTGGCTCCTTCTTTCCCCAGAGAAAAATCTGAGATTCCAGAAGAATCATTATGTCTCTGGTGCAGTATTTTTCAGCCTGTGCATTCTGGCCTTTAACCCTGCAACTTAGCTCTTCACCTTTGTAAATAAGATGTGCTTCCAGGAGCTTTGTTCCCTAAGACATCCCCATTGGAAAGCCTCTGAGAATTTTCTTGTGTGTAGTATGTGTGTATACATGTGTTTATGTGTGTGATTATGTAAACATGTTCCTATAAGTGAGACCATAGTAATGAAAAAGAAAGGCAAATCTTCAGCTGACCCAAAATCCTAGGTATCTTCCTTGCCTGAAACACTAAATAGGCAAACTCCAGTCTGTGTGCTTAAATTCTTGCCTTGCTCCAAGCTAATGGTCAATGGTTCAGGCAACATGCTTGGAAATTCAGGTCACAGCTTTCCATCCTAAGTGTGGAAAATGATATATTCAGTAGGGTATGAATAAAATGCAGCTGTCAGTGCAGTGGTGTCTGCTGGGTTCTGGCTCCTGCCTTTTGGAGATTGTATTATGTGTAGATATCATTACCTCTTGCTATTATTTGCATCTTCTCCTGTTGCTTTGTCTAACATTTAGTTTCATAGGACACTATTCAGAGAGTGACAGGGCAGCCTCCTCTGTGTCAAGGGCTTCCTATGCAAGTCTAAAGGGTAAAGGCCGTTCATAATTAGGCCTGACAGTTATTAAAGTGTGCCAATGCGCCTGCCTTTATTGAGAAGAAGAATTATAGGGCCACAAGCGATGGAAAGATATGCTGATGCCTATGGCTGGTCCCCCCAATGAGCCTACAGCCTGGCTTTGTAAGGGCTGCAGTAGGAACTCAGAATCTGGGGCTCCTGGAGAAACTGTGACCTTGATATAAGTGCTTCAGATTGTCAGCAGTTAGTATGATCACATCATCACCTGCATGGAACATTTCAATGACTTCATGTTGTCTGTGGAAAAAAGAAAAGAAACCAATTCCTTAACATCGTCTATCGTTGTATGGTCCCGACCCCCTACTTATTTCCCCAGCTTCATCTCATGCTGATCCACCTTATCATCTGGCTCCATTTCCTCTTGTCTGTCAAACTCCACCTTCACAGGCCTTCTGCCTGTGCAGCTTCCCCTGCTCAGAATTCTCTTCCTTCCTAATTAACTCCTGCTTCCCCAGAGAAGCTGCCCCTGAATCCTGAATTGGTCCCTGAATGGGAACATTCTTTTGAATCTCAGAACTCAGCTCCAGAATCTCCCTCACTGTGGAGCCATCCTTAACCTGCACACCCTCTGTGTTTCATGACTTCTTCTTCTAGAATTCTTAGAAATTTGTCTGGCTATTTATTTGCTCACAATTCTTTGCCCCCTGAAGTTATGGCTCTCGAAGGGCCATAACATGTCCCGAGTCCCTATATGCTTAATACGTATTTGTTAAATGAACAATTGACTGAATGAGGAGGAAAGAGGGAGGGACAGTGTAGGACAAAACAGGAGGGTATCACTCTTTATTTATGAACAGGGTGCTGGCCATACCCTTATGTACTTGTTTCTTTTTTGTGTAAACCAGAAACCCCTGAACTAGAAGCCCAGATACCACTTGTAATATAGCTCCTAGTTGTTTAACTGCATTTCTATGTTTTAAAACCATCGTTTGAAGTTTAAAATAGCCTCTCATCCCCTCCCAGTCATATCTGCTGATGACATCCCACAGCCCTCTTCCATCCAGCTCTCAGGCGTAAAGAGCATGAACTCACCTTGTCTGTGTCCAGCTGAGGTGGTGACTAGCTGACACGATCATTTCAGCTCTGCTAATTAGCTAATTGGAAAGGCCACAGAGGAATTCAGTGAGGTTTCCAGGCTCCTCACTCGTTTCTTAGTAGCCTTTTCTTAGTGGCCTTCAAGAAAGAATGCCATTGCTTAATCCAGCAGAGACTGAGTTTGTGACGTCATCCGGCAGGAGTGCGTTTAGTGGCAAGTAGCCGGCAAGTTCACCAAATTTGCATCAACAAGGACGAGGTTTATTTTTTTCAAATTTTTATTTTTATGAATCCATCTTTGCAGTGCATAATGATTATATTCATTGTGGGGAGTTGGTCCATGTACATATCACATCTTAATTCCTTTTACATCCCCCTCCTTCTATCTCTTGATCAGGAAGGATTTTCTCTTTTTATCTTATTTCAAGAAGTCAGAGGGAGGTGGTTCAGAGCTGATATAGCTAATCACGGCATCTTCCGCTATCCAGCGGCTGTCTGCTTGCCTGTTCTTCCTGCTGTACTTCTTAGAGGCTTCACTTGCATGACGGCAAGATTGCTGCTCTACCATGAGGCTTTGCATCTACCTTCGAGGCTAGAAGAATGGGAAAGAATGAAGAGAGAATCAGTGAAGGAATGTGCCCTTTTATCCTTGTAAAAGCTTTTTCAACAGTGAACACAGTGACTTACTTGTTTCACTGGCTGTAACAATGTCACGTGACCACGCTGAGCAGCAAAGGAAGCCGGGAATTGAGTATTTTAGCCAGTCATTGCTGACCCAGACAAAATTAGGGTTGCTTTTTTAATAAGGAAGGAATAAGAAAGAATGGCTATTGGGTTGGATCTGGTCATGCTTGCCATGGAGCACTTACTAAACATTCTAATGAGCCAATAAAGAGTCATATTTGAATTTCCTCCTTCAGGGCATTTTTTTTCAAGTTTTGAATAAAGGTTTTCTCCTGCCTGGAACTCAAAATACATACTATTGTCCTTTATAGAACTCAGGGGAGAACTACTTGGAGAACAAAGGAGGGGGAGGGGAGAGAGTAAGAGAAGGAGGGGGGCAGAGAGGGAGAGATTTTTAAATGAGGTGATTGGCAAATTTCCACCCCATAGGTCAGTTTGGCAGATTGGAAATTCAGACAAAAGCTGACTCAGTCTTGAGTCCAAATTCTGTAGGGGAGGCCGACAAGCAAGAAGCTCAGGCAGGCTTTGTATCTGGTAGCCTAGAGGCAGAATTGCTTCTTCTTTGGAGATCTCAGGAGTGTGTGTGTGTGTGTGTGTGTGTGTGTGTGTGTGTGTGTGTGTCTGCTTTTAAGGTCTCCCACTGACTGGATGAGGCCTACACAAGGATAATCTGCTTTACTCAAAGTCTTCTGATTATAAATGTTAATCACATTTAAAATACCTCCCAGAGATATGTCTAACCAAAACAACTGGCTATCACATATCAGCTAAATGGATATAGAATTAGCCATCACATTTCTCAAGATATGGTTGAAAACCACAGACTGGGGACTCCAAAGCCCTTTCCAAAATGGCTGTAATTCCTGAGTCTTAGGTTTGGGAGGCTACCTCAAGCTCTACAACATATTCTGGTGTGCAGCTCTCATTCTACACCCTGGTTCAAGTCTGCCTTTAAATTCAAACCTCTTCTTAATATTCCACCACAAAGACATCACTTACACACAGCATTTGTGGATTTTAAAGGCTTCGGAGTTTTGGAGCTGGGAGATAGCTTGTCACGGTTTCCTGTATCCCTCTCCCTTCCTTTTTCAGCAACCCTCCCTTTTGCCCTGACATCTCCATCAAAAGGACAAATGCTTTTTCCCAGTTACGTAAAATTATTTCCCCTCATCTGTAACTAAAACCTTAAATTCTTCAGCGTTTGGGGTCTATCTCAAGGGTTTGTCAACATAGTTTTTCAAACAAAGATATTTTATTTTCCTAATTAGAATCCTGGTACCATTGTTAATATGACAATATTTTTTAGTTCTTTACCTCCAGGATTGTGAGACTAATAAAACATGGCCCTTGAGAGAATTCAGGTTTCCTAGCCAAAACAAAACAATGAAGACATACAGGAGAGAGCTTCCACATAGGCGTTCTAACCCAGAGTGGTTGCCTTATTCTCTTGCCAACAAGTCCAAATTCCTCATTATGACACAAATGATTCTAAACTATTTCTCCGCCTTTCCCAGCCCTCTGCTCTGAAGTATTGCATTGCAGTCATGGTAAACTAGGCCTTGTTCATGCTGTTGTTTGTGACTGTAATGTTATCTCTCCCCCCCCTCTCTCTCTTTCTCTCCTCTGCCAGTCATCCTGGTGAATTCATCCTTCTGAGAAGCTTTTCCTGACTCCTCCAGAGACAGCAGTTCCATTGCTCTCTGTACACTAATTGTGCCCCAAGAGGACCAGAAACTTTACTACTCTCTATTCCCATGCATCTGTCATGGCATCAGGACCACAGCTCAATAAATGCTTGTTGGATTGAATTCAATTCTAATGAATTGGCACAAGACATATTTTGTCTTTGGAGATTTTCCACCTAAAGTCATTATAAAACCAAAGAGCATTTCACTTCTGGGTCCTTTATGTGAAAGGGGACCACATTATAAAATGTTAAAACATTGATTTCCCCATTTAATTAAAAATATTCTCATACATCCCTGAGAATATATTGTGAGACCTCCTTTATCTCTCTGAAGATCACAGCTGGAGAGACTTTGACTTTAAAAAGTCAAGTTTTACTCTATGGCATAAGACTTTCAAACAGGAATTGCTACTCCAAACGAAAATTATTGTCATTAAAACTGATAAAACAGAACTGGAGATTTAATTCAGTGACTAGAGTTTTTGCCTATCAAGTGCAAGGCCCTGAGTTCGATTCCCAGCACCAAATAAATAAATAAATAAATAAATAAATAAATAAATAAATAAAATAAGAAACTGATAAAGCCAAGTCCCAAATAAAGAACGGGTAGGAATTCTAAAACTTCCTGCTTACGAAGCACTGAGGTCACAGACTCCTGCTTCATGGCAATGTGAAGGGGAGACCCTGAACCAGACGATCAGGTGGTCCTCCCAAGATATCTCTGATCTTCAGTTCATAGATTTTCATTCAGCAAGGCCAAGCACAACTCGGTGTGCAAGTGAGAGCAAGCAGCTTGCACCCATCCTGGACAAAAAGGTTTCCTGTCACATGAAGGCGAGTCTGTGTGCATGCCTCCACTTCCACAGGGTCCTGGCACCCTATATCGTGAGGCTGGGTCTCCCTGCTGCCTGCGTGTCCCCAGACATCCCTCCTCTTGACTCTGACACTAGGCCTGAGAGGAGAACACAGAGGCCTGGAAGTGTGCCCGAGGCATTGAGGCAGGATGGCCCTGCAGGCTCAGTCCATGATCTGCCCAAGCACTGCTCCTTCTGCAACTCTGCACACTGCTGCTTTCCAGAAAGCTTACAAACACCCCTGGAAATGGAAAACTGTGCTTCCTGTGTGGACAGAGCACCATTCATGTCAGTCCTCTAAAACCTCTCATGGACAAAATGTGGCCCGTGGCACCACCAGTCCTGGAATCACTCTGGGAGTGTGTTAAGAATGCAGCTTCTTGGGACCCTTGAGGCCTCCAGCCTGTGCATTCTCCAAAAGCTTCACTGGCAGAGATTCTCCACTCCTCCTCCCACGTCCTCGAGTTTCCTCTGGGCTCACCCCATCAGCTCATGAGATCCTGCACCAGTTTGGTTCTGGGACTGTGCCCGAGGCTGCAGCAATGGATTATTTGTGTATGTGTGCACCACTCACCCCGGATGGCCAGAGATGGGTCTTGTCTGATGGCCTTGGTGATCCTAATCTTCTGGAAGTCAGTCTGAGAAGCCAAGGCTGGCTGCAGTCCCCTTACCATGCTTGCTCTTTTCTTCCCCAGTGATTTTTGACTCCAAGAGGCCCTAGGGTTTGCACTACAACTGGAAAGTGAAGTCCAAACATTCTCTCCTTCAGCAGCTTCTTCTCCATCCACAGCCGTTTCCAAAGAGCCCTGTGTGAGGAGCTGAGGCCTGTGAATCCATGTGTACAGTAATCTCTCCATGCGGCGTGCTCTAAGCCTCCCTGCTCCCATCCTCCCTGAAGATTGCAGATGGTGCTTGGGATCATACCTTCTTCCGTAGTCTGTTCTGTCCCCGCGTGATAGCATTGGTTTCCTGTTGGCCATGCCCAACAGCTGGTGACAGCCTATCTCTCCTTCTCCTTCCTACCTCTGCCTCCTAGACCCACGAGAAGAACTATGGGCCGTTACCATGGGGCCTTGGCTGGAAACCAGGTAAACAAGAAGGGCTAAGACCAAAGGGTTGATTTTCTATTTCATTTTTGCTCATTGTGTACCATTAAGATAAAAGAACCATCCCCACACAAATCAATGCTGTTCATAGAACTCAAAGCAATGAGACAAAAGGAAAAGCCACAGAGGAACTGATGTGCATTTATTACGTAGGCACATGATGACTCAGATAAGACAAGAAGTCATTTGCTTTATCTTATTGACTATGCAGTCATGTTGGTGACCCTGTGTGGGGCAGAATTCACAGCAAACCCTAGCGCAAGAAACAGCCACCATCAGTATGCAGACCCCTCCTTGGCCCAGCACATGGTGACTAGCAAAGGACACTTTCTTTCATCTACAAAGCTCTTGTGCTGTGGTCTCTTTCCCAGGACAAATGGATTTAGAGGGAGTTCTCCCCAGACAGTGCATCTGTATATAGCTATATATATGGCCCCAGGAAAGCCTCCCTCAGCCCTTCCAGTGACCCTGCCAGGAAAGGATGTTAGTACTGTTTAGGAATATGAATGAGACGGACTTCAGGAGGTTGCCTTGACCACCCCTCTGGTGACTACCCGCATATGGAAGTGGTCAGATAATTGGTTTCACCTTCTGTGTTAACGTGACAGAGCATGCTGGGCGGGGCTGTTGCCATGATCCTGACCTCCACCTGCCCTTTACCTACTACCTTGGGCAGATCACTCTGACTCACCTGAAATAGGTGATGACAGACATAGTCATTGAGAAGAAGGTGGAGGTTTTGTCATACAGTTCCCTCTATTTCAGCTCTACAGTGGATGATTTAGAGCGTTTCAAGATGCCCCCAGCCAAATGTCACTTGCACTGACCTGGCAGCCACCAGGAGTTTTGTTTCTAGGGAGCTTTAGTCTCATGTTCTCAAAATGCTGCTCCCTTCGGCCTCATTCCACCCTCAATCTTCCAAGAAAACAAATACCAGCTTCAGCAGTAACTGCTGAAATGTTTACCTGTTGCTTTTATGTGTCCAGAAATTCCAGTGAGGTCTGAGAAAGTCTCAAAGAAAGAGATCCTCACAAGGCACTCTATCCAGATGAGCTGACAAGTGGAACTTCCCTTCACAAATAAAGGAGAGAGAAAGACCCCTAGAAAGCCAAGGAGTCCATCTCCACTAGACCAGCCTTATAAGAGATGCCAAGGACCAGCCTTAAAAGAAATCCTACATGAACAAAGCCTGAAAATTCATCATAAGGCTGGGCTGGTGATGGTGGACTTTTCACTGTTCATTAGTTGATAGTCTTTGTCCTTTATTTTTAGAAACAGTTTTGTAATATCTGAATAGGATCCTTTGTGAGGATCTTTTCTGAGTTCTTCAAATTAAAATAAAAGGACACTGGACATCGACACGAAAGCTTTGAAAGCATAAGACTCTCTGACTGAAGTAAATATATAGACAAATCTAGGCTACTGGAATATTAGAATGGTGGCGCATAAATGGTCCATAAATCACTTTTCTATTTCTGATGCAAAACACCCTATTGAGGGAATGGGATGATCTCTTTATATCTTTATTAAAGCAAAACGAAACAAAACAAAACCCTGGCAGACCACCAATAACCCTCATGCCACTCCCAAATTACGCTAAAAATGCTTTGAAGAACAATGCACTGAGAAATTATGTGATGATAAAATAAATTCAGTACCTTTTAAAATTGCATGTCTATTTTATGGATCATAGTATCTGCATATATTCTAAAAATAACCACACACAACTGGGAAGGTGTACTCTTTGGCAGTTTGTAGATATTGCAGACACTGTGAGCCTCCTGCAGGAATTCTGGATGCGGACTCACGTCAGAAAGCATTTCCCCAGGCTGCCTGCTTCAGGGATCTACTAGTTTCCTACCCAGAATTCAGAAGCATCTGAGTCAGAAAAGGAGCAGAGAACTAAATGTTTTTCTGAATTCTGTCCAGTCTGGAGGACTCCAAAATGATGAGCAAGAAAACTAATTATTCTGGGACTGATGTGCAGGGTTATAATCTCTTCTGCAATGGGGTATCAAAACAAAGCTAGAATTTTAGGTGATAGAACAGCCCATCTTCAAGGGTCTGTCTCTGTCCTCTTAGATCAGATCTATAGCCAGGCTGGGACAGAGGCCTGTAAGCATGTGAAAGTCGTGGCATACAGGAAGTTAGAGTCAGGGTTCCAACTTTGCTCCTTACTGATGGGACCCAGGTAGCTGTGGTAGCCATTCACAGTAGACAGGTGTATAGACTACACTAAATTTCGAGTTGCTTCTTCCTGTAACATAATCTAACCTATCCTGCCCAGACAGGCTAAGTTATACTTGACAGTTTGGTTCTAGTCCCTAATACAGTTACAGTAAGACCTTGCTTAACCCTGCTCTGCTTAACGCTGTTTCAGTATTACGAAGTTACATAAAAGTATCGTAAAATTTGGGATTTTACTGTTGTGCACATGGGACGTGACGTCTCAACCTCCCAGCACATTTGTTCTCACTGCAATACAAATCAGACCAGACCAAGAAATGTATGCTTACCATGTTATAGTTGATTAAAGACATAGCTATAACATTTTATTTTATGGTAATAAATATAACAACTAATTCTAATTTTGAAATGAGTGATTACAAAAATAAGAAAGTAAAGCAACAAGAAAAATTGTCAAGCTAGCTAAAGACACAGAATCGGACAATGTAAATGCACAGGATATTGAAGAATTGCAGCAAGTTGCTAGTGAAAGTCTTTCCAATAACAATGTAGAAGAATTAGTAGAACAAATGCACGAAGATGACGGAATAAGAGTTTCTGAAGATGAAGAGCAAAAGGAACTTTTAATAGATTTTCTAAAAAAAAAACTTAGTGACTGTAACAGAAATTATGGATCGGTTTATACAGAATCATCCAAACTTTGAAAGAAGTTCAAAGGCAAGCCAAAGTGTCATTGATGTAATGTTTTGCTATTGACAATTGCTTGCTGAATGAAACCTGAAAAGGCAAACAGAAAAGGCAAAGGTTAGATGGCTTCATTACAAAAAACCAAAAAATTTCCAAAGAGGAAGAACCTTCCTTGTCAAAAACATAAATTGGTTTTTGAGTCTTTTAGATTTTTATGAATGTTTTGTGAATTAAAATCATTACTAGCAATAAAAATGTATATAAGTAATGTAATAAAACAAAGAGATTGATAGATTTTCTTATTCTCTGTTCTGCTTCACTATCTTCAATATTTACATGTTAAGATGACCTTGTTTAACATTGTTTCGTTTAACGCTGGGGCTTCTTAGAACATATCTCCGGCATTAAGCAGGGTCTTACTGTATGTGGAAAAGCCAAATGACTTATTATTTTTGTAATAACCAGATAGCCCTTCTAGCCCCTCATCCTGGCCTTGTCAGTGTCCCTCTGATTGCTGGATGTCTGTGGATTTTCAGGAGAGAGGGCTGGGGGGGCAGCCCTGGTTTTGACTCACCTTTGGGCAGGCTCTTCCAAAACGACTCGACTGTGCCCCTTCCCAGACAAGGGCTGTGCGGGTGGAGTGGAAGGTGGGCCCTGTCGAGATTCAGCCTCTGTGCTCTTATGAGTATCTAGGTGCTTTTCGCAGGCACAACCCTTTGCGTGCCTGATTTTAAATGACATTTTGAATCTTGGCCAATTTGAATCATTTTAGTCCTGCACCCTGGTCCGCCCTGGCACTCTTGAATACACTTGGGTTTTGTTTGGACAGTTGTGATGATGTATCCTCCAACCCAGTGTTTAGCTGCATACTTTAATGACAGGCACCGAGAAATCGGGCAGTTTGACACATGTCACGTTGTAAATGGAGGGATGAAGGTTTTAATGGTAACAGTGGGGGAAACAGATTTGTCCCGAACTTGGCAACAATGTCACATTGCCTAGCTCTGCCAGCCTGATGCTTGGCCACTTCCAGATCCTGGATCTTTCTGAAAAATGGGAAAGCACCATGGAGTCATGAATTAAAAAAGAAAGAAAAATTTCCACTTTGTTACACCTTTCACAAACACCAGCGTTTTAGGCATGACTTTAAGGTGAACATTTTTTTTAAGTGTGACATTTAAATATGGCCCAGTATCACTGTTTCCCCATTGCCATTTCCATTCCTTTGATAGACATCTCATTATTAAGCATCTTATTATTAGCACAAATGCTTTATGTGGAAATATAAAGACAAGGATGCTTATTAATCAGAAACCAAATTTCCCATTCAGGCACATAATCAGGGATCTTGAAAAGTGTGAATATGCTTGTTTGGTTGGAAGGGCTGAGAGCGCCTTCCTCTTGTGGTGCTTGATCTGCCAGGATAATGATATCTGGGGAAGCACACTGTGAGATGCAGGAGAAACTCCGTGAAGCTCGGCGGTCCTGTGATGTCACCAGGGAGAACTTTAGAGAAATTGATGGACTCCTGCAAGGTATGATATGAAGAGGGCTGGGAAGACTGTGCCTCTAAATATCTCCCCATGGATTCATCTGTCTTTCCAACATCAGAGACTCACTCCTGTTTAACAGGAGTGTTAGGAGAAGTAATATACTTAGGGGCTCCGCCCACAGACTGTGGAGCCATGCTGTCCAGGTTTGAAGTGGGAAGGTCTCAT
>PVJO010018429.1:0-36681 GCA_004026905.1 Hystrix cristata | reverse complement strand
AAGGGGGGAAGAGGGGGGAAAACCAAGATGTATCATGTACAGGTACAAAATAACCATGTTGATTATGATCATTATGTATGCAATGTACCAATACATGTTCTTGGTAAAAAATAATAAAAAAAATTTAAAAAAAAAAAACTCAGAAACGAACTCATGCCTATAAGCAAACCTGTCATCATACAGATATGGCACAATGGGGAAAAAAATGTACTATTCAAATAGAGCAATTAGTTTATCACACAGAAAGAAAACCTAAAAATAGATCCCTACCTCACACCACAGGAAAAAAAATCAATTCTAGAGCCATTAACTGTAAATGCAAATAGAAGACATTTATACTTGAAATACTATACATCAGTGAGAATGTACCACTGTGAAATCTGTATATAATATAGATAAATCTTAGATATTATAATGTTGAATTTTTAAAAACCAAGTCATGTAATAACTAATAGCACAAACCCATCTTTAAAATTGCAAACACAAGGCTGGGGATTTAGCTCAGCGGTTAGAATGCTTGCCTTGCAAGCACAAGGCCCTGAGTTCGATCCCCAGCACCAAAAAAAAAAAAAAACTGCAAACACAAGAAAAATTAAACCATAATTATTTAGGGATACACATATACATGTGAAAAAAAATTTAAGGTCAAAAGAAAGATAAACATTCCCCTCAAAGTATGAAGAAAGGCACATAAGTTGAAGAAATAGAATTAGTTGCCCAGAACTGCTTTTGCTATTCTAGGTTCCTTTTGGTTCCAAATGAATTTTAGGATTGTCTTCTCTAATTCTGTGAGGTAATTTAATTGGGATTACATTAAATCTGTATAGCAGTTTTGGGAGTATGGCCATTTTCACTATATTGGTTCTTTCTACCCACGAGCAAGGGATATCTTTCCATTTTCTGATATTCTCTTCAATCTTCTTTTTCAAAGTACTGTAGTTTTTGTTGTATAGATCTTTTACTTTCTTCGTTAAATTGATTCCTAGGTACTTCATTTTTTTGGATGCTATTGTGAAAGGTATTGTTTCCCTTTTTTCTCTCTCCGTGAGTCTGTTGTGAGTGGGAAAAAAATTTGCCAGCTATTCCTCTGACAAAGGACTAACATCTCAAATATATGAAGAATTAAAAAAAAAAATCAGGCCCCCCTCCACATTTAAAGACCCAATCCAAAAGTGGGCAAATGAAATGAATAGACACTTCTCAGATGAAGAAGTAGAAACAGCAGATAGACATACAAAAAAATGTTCAACATCACTGGTCATTTGAGAGATGCAAATTAAAACAACCCTGATATTTCACCTCACTCCAGAAAGAATGGCTATTATCAACAAATCAGCCCATAACAAATGCTGGAGGGGCTGTGGAGAAAAAGGAACCTTCTCCACTGTTGGTGGGAGTGTAGACTGGTGCAACCACTATGGAAATCAGTGTGGAGATTCCTCAGGGGACTAGGACTAGAGATTCCATTTGACCCAGCTATTCTACTTCTTGATATCTTCCCAAAAGAATTAAAAGCATCATACTGCAGCAATATATGCACACCCATGTTTATAGCAGCACAGTTTGTAATAGCTAAATCTTGGAACAACTCAGATGCCCATTAACAGCAGAATAGATAAAGAAAATGTGGGTTTTTTTATACAATGGAGTACTACTCTGCCATAGGTAGAGAATGATAAGCTTGAGATATTCCTAGGTAAATGGATGCTTCTTGAGACCATACTCTTAAGTGAAATAAGTCAGACACACGTGTAAATACCGCATTGTTTCCCTGATGTGAGAAACTGAAAGTGTAAATAAAGACTAAAATGTATTATATTGGGAAAGGGAAGAAAATGTCCAAATGGGAAAGGCAACAAGGGAGGGGGAAAGGAACAGAGGGACAAGAGAAATAAGAAATGGAAGGAAAAAATGAAAGCTTTTGTAAATAGGGAAGAAGAAGGGGGTGAGGAAAAAAAGGAGGGGAATGGGAAAAAAGGAAGCAACAAGATATGTCATGTACAGGTACAAATCCCCTATGATGAATGTTATCACTATGTACATCTAAAATGTACCATTAAAATAAAATAAAATTTTAAAAAGAAAGAAAAAGAAGAAATAGAATTAGACATTTTCTGGTCCTTTGTTTTGGTGGTGAATTCACAGAACTTCGTTTTATTGTTACATGGTATAACATTTATTCTTTTCAAAATATTAAGTAAAAGTTAATTTTTTAAAAATGTTTAATTGCATGCAAAATATAAATAGAGCATGGAGAAATGATTAACATTCCTGGAGCAGGACAGAGATATAGCACAGCAGAACAGTACTTGCCTAGTATGCTTAAAGCCCTGGGTTTGATCCTCAGCACAGCAAAAACACAAAAACAATAAACTGTTGGGGGCTGTGGATTTATCTCAGAGTGCTGCCTCACATGTGTGTATAAGGCCTGGGTTTGATCCCAGCACAGTAAAAAAAAAAGAAAAAGAAAGAGAGATAGAGAAATTCTGAAACAACAGTAAAAGACTTCACTAAAGAAATATCATTCTAGTCAGCAGTATTTGGCTGGTGGAAGAGAAGCAAGCAGAGAGGAAAGAGGAAAATTCAAACAGATAAGAACATAAGTAAAGGCAAACAGGCATGAAAATACACACTGCCCAGATACTGGAAAGAAAAAAAAAAGTTTAAAAAGTGCAAGTAAAAATAAATTAAAGCCAGGTGCAGCTGCACACACCTATAATCCCAACACTTTGGGAGGCCAAGGCAAAAGGATGGTGATTTCAAGTATCACCTAGGCAAGTTAGGAACACTCTGTCTCAAAACAGAAAAAGGACTGGGGATGTAGCTCAGTATGAAGGCCCTGGGATCAATCCCTAGTAAAGACTGATTGATTGACTGATAAAAATTTGAGCATGACTATAATCCCAACACTTTGGGAGGCAGAGACAGGAGGATGGCAAGTTTGAGCCCAGCCTGGGCAACTCAGCCACACTCTGTCTCAAAATAAGAAAATTTTAAAAAGCGGGAGAAGGGGATTGGGAATATAGGCACTCCCCAGTACAAGACAGACAGGAAGGAAGGAAGGGAGGGAAGCAGTAGGAGAGAGGGAGGGAGGGAAATTAAATAATTAAAAGTGTAAAATGATAGTAATTTTAAAATGGCTGGAGATGTAGCTCAGTAAGAAGAACCTGGGTTCAATCGTCAGTACTGGCAATATGCTGAACTCTACCCTTATTAAATTCTGTAGTAAACAAAAGTTCTAATGGAATGATTAAAATAGTCCATCTTACTTAAAGAAGTAAACACTGTCTAAAACATATTTGGAAATAAAATGATAAACTTCATAAATAAACAAGATTTCTAAATCTTTTAAAATATGATTATTTTAAACTACTGTACAGAAATAAGTTTTAATTACGTTTTCTTTGCTTGTCACTTGGGAAGGGGGGAAACACACATATGCTACTCTTATTATCTTCCAGAAAAAACTCTTCCTAATTATCAAAAAATAGAAAGGCAGGCAGGAAAGCAGTATGCCACAGCAACACTACTTAATGTTTCAAGTATTTTCTACATTTACCATACAAGGACACCTACTATCTTCACAACCGCCACTGCCACTAGAGAGGGCATTAATGGGTTTCAAGCAAAGAATCGTGTATATAAATAAAAACACAATAAATGTTTGCAGGAAAAAAAAAAAAAAAACCTACAGCATGAAAATCGAAATACTTTTGACCTGAATAGAAAAAGTGTGAAAGAGTCCTGAAACAAGCTACACAGAGGAACCCTTCAGCCAAGAGACAATCTTTGTCTGTTACTGCTTATTTGGACCAGACTCTGAAAATGGCTGTATGCCCAAAATTCTGTGTTACAGGGCTTTGTTCAATAAGCTTGCAACAAGGTCCCAATCAACTCTGAAGTTAACTTGATTCAGAATGGCCTATATACACACAATATAAAATAGATGTGTTTAGAAAAGATGAGCTAGAAATCAGGACTATGCTGGGAAAGGATAATATAAAACACTTGAATCAGAATTATTCTGAAATATTTTATTCTGGGAAAAATTCATCTGTTGCTAATAATTTGGTCCATGCATAATTTTTCAGTACCAACCAGTAATATTTTTCTTTTGTCTCCTCCCCACGTATTTAAGAATGTAAGACAAACTATAGAATACTTCCGGAGTATTTATACCTTTATGCAAAGTTTTTTTTTTTTGTTTGGTTTTTGCAGTGCCAGGGATTGAACCCATCTGTGTATGCTAGACAACCACTATACAACTGAGCTGCACCTCCAGATCTTACCTAAAAATTCTTGTGCTTAATTTAGTGATAACTATCTCTGATCCAAACTAAGATTTTGTTTTGTTTTATTTTTTGAGATGGTCTTAGTACCTAGTGCAGGTTGGCCTTGAATTTAACTATCCTCTTGCCTCAGCCTCCCAACTGCTGGGATTATAAGCATACAACACCAAGCCAAGCTTCAAACTAGGATTTAAACTAAACATAAATTTTGAAGAGAACATTGAATCACAGTTTATCTTCTAAACAGTCAAGAGTCTGTACTTCCTCCTACTATTCCTTCCCTAAGAATTAACATGTTTTAATATTTCATGAGTGTCTCATCTTAAAAAGATAATATATTTTAAAATCTCTAGAAATATCAGGTGGTACAGTCTAATAACTAAAGTCTAGGCTCAGGAAACATACTGCTCAGATTTAAAAGTTGATTCTACCAGAGACTGACTATGTAAACTTGGATAAACTGCTTCATTACCATTCACCCTCAGTTTCCTTTCCATACAGACAAGATTTAAAAATGAAAACATCTATCAATCTCACACAGGTCACTGAGGATTAGAGAGTTAATATATGTATGGGATTTTCAACAGTGTCTGGCGTATAGAGAGAAATCTATAAATATTTCACAACCCATATTCAAGTGTTTAACTCTAGATTTACTTGGTATTAAACTCATAAAAGCTTATAGCCAATAATAAATATAACTCTATCAATTTTAGAAATCGGAAATTAATAATTCAGTTCAGATGCCCTATCTATCTTATATACATCGCAGACAGTTCCTATCAGTATTACCAAAAAAGGAGATTCAAATCCAAACTGAAAAGAACTTGAAATACAATCCAAAGGCCTGTTCTGGAGCCTTCTTTTTGCTTCCCACATCATAGGAGTATTTTTGGTCCTATAATCCTACTTGAAGTAATAGCCACAACTGTAGATATTTATGCTGAGAAGACATTTAAAAACATCAAATTAGCACCAGGCATGGTGGTGCACACTTATAATCCCAGCACTCAGAAGACTGAGGCAGGAGGACTGCTGTGAGTTGGTGGCCAGCCCAGACTACATGCTGAGTTCAAGGACAGCCTGAATACATAGCAAGACCTTGTCTTAAAAAAAAAAAAAAAAAAAAGATTCTTTTAATTTTAAAAAAGACATGAAGTTGGTACTCCAGATTGAATCTTCAGAACTGACAGCACATGGTCTCTCTCCCTCCTCTCCCTCCTGAGACTTCACCAAAAGGACTGCTAAAGAATTAACGAATATATTTTTATACATATACATGTATCCCACCAGAAAGATAAGGGAAGGAACCAGTGGATAAAAACTTCTAATAAACCTTTGGACGTCAAAGAATAAGTAGAAGGTACCTAACTGATGTGAACAGAAACAGCTAGCACCAGAAACACCCACACACAGCAAACCAATTTGTCCTAAAAGAAAAGAGCACTGAGAGGCTCAGAATTTGCAAACACCAAGTTCCACAGACTACACAAGGGAGGACACAAAACCACGATGAGATACCACTTCACACTAACCAGGATGGTTATAATAAAAAATAAATAAATAAATGTTTGCACAGATGTGGAAAAACACACAGCTAGTAGGAACATAAAATTGCACAGCAACTTTGGAAAAGAGCTGGCAGTTTACCAAGTGACTAAACACAAAGTTACCATAAGATCCAGCAAATTCTGCACCTACATATATAATCAATAATAACTGAAAACACAGAACAGGCACACATGGATGTTCACAGCAGCATTCATAATAGACAAAAAAGTAGAAACAATCCAAATATCCACTTTCTAGTGAATGGATGAATAAAATGTTCTATCCATGCAGCAGACTATTTGCCAAAAAAAAGAAATGTATAACATATAACATAAATGAACCTTATGAAAATCAGGCTAAATAAACCAAAAGAAGCCATCACAAAGGACCATCAATTACATCATTCTATTTATGCGAAACACCTCAATGGGCAAATTTATAAAGGCAAAAAGTAGATTACCAGTTGCTCAGGGCTGGGCAGAGAAGGGATACAGAAACTGGGGAGTGACAGCTAAGGATTTCTTTTGGGAAAATGAAAATGTTCTAATATTGATTTTAGTGGTAGACATATAACTTTGTGAATACACTGAAAACCGATAAACTATACACTGCAAGTGGCTGGATTGCTTGATATGCTAATTATATCTCAATGAAACTTTCTTTAAAAAGTAAGAAGCAAACTAAAAGCTGGAGAACTGAATGTCAGTCTACATACACAGAGTTTCCAGTCCTTTCCAGTCTGCACCATTTTCTCAGGATGCCGGCAATCCCTCACGAATGTAACCCGCACGAAAGAAATTAAAAGATTCTCCTTTCCAGAAAAAGAAGAACTACATACACCTGATGGAATACTACTTAGCTTCCAAAAAGAATGAAATTCTACCATGTGCAACAACAAAGTTGGAAATAAAGATCACTACATTAAGTGAAACAAGCAGGCACAAAAAGATACGCACATGATCTCACAGAACTTGAGCGGAACGGTGGTAACCAGCCGGAGGCTGCGGAGAGACGCGGAGAGGGAGAGATACAGAAAGGCTGCTCAATGGGTTCTAAATCGTTAAATGTGGGGACCTCTGGTGTACTACTGAACTGTGGGGTGACCATGGACAGTGGTAACGTACAGTACATTTCAAAGGCGAGAAGGAAGGATTTGAAATGCTTTCACCACAGAGAAATGATAAATGTTGGAGACAGAATAGATTCGCCTTAATTTGAACAATATATGATGTATGTACATACCAAAATATCTCACAATACCCAAATATGTACAATTTTTATGTTTTTATGTACCAGTTAAAATTATTTTTAATTTTTCAACAGGAAGCAGAAAAAAATATGAAACAGACTAGCATAAGAGATTTACACTGTATTGAAAACTGGAGGTGCCTTGCTCACCCCAGCAATTGTTAATCTCCGTGACAACCGCTTAATCTACTTAAGCATTTTAATGTTATTCTTAAACATAAATAGTCACAGATCACCACAGTATCTGAGGACATTTGAAATTGAAAAAATACATGTATTATTTGCCGGGAATATGTAACAAAAGTAAGAAAAGAATATGAGTGTTGTGGCACACCCCTGTGACGCCAGCAATCTGGGAAACTGTGCCAGGACTATCACACCCAGTTAAATTCCACGCCTTTTTAAATTTTTGAGACAGGGTCTCACAAAGTTGCTAGGTTGACCAGGCTGGGCTCAAACTTGTGAATCTCTTGCCTGAGCCTCCCAGACAGAGTGCTGGGATTACAAAAGTGTACCACAGTGCCCACCTAGTTGTGTTGTTTCAAGCCATTAAGTTCATGGATTTAGTAAATTTGTTTTAGCAGCAATTGAAAACTAATGCACATACATGGAAAAGGGGGAGAAATTATCCTAGAAAATAAAACATCTTCCCACAAAGTTTTCAGGTTTAAAAGCTACAAATACTCCTGTATTAATGGTATTTCTAGACCATGTGGCAGAACAGGGAAGTACACCTTCAGCTTGCTGGTGTGAGAGGCTCTACAGTACAGCCCACAAGTTGCAGGGAGCTCACAGATGAAATCACAAAATGAGTTCCCAAACATGTAAAGACAGATAAGGAAAGAATTCACCACAAGCAAGAGTCAGCACGAACACACACATATGCACATGTATACATGCACACACATAATAAGGCCTCCGAAAGGCCTTATTTACTCCAAAAGAAGGTAGGAAAGAAACAATAGATAACATGAGTAGAAAACATAAAATAATGGCAGTGCACTTAAATATGTCAATAACTATTAAATGTAAATACAATAAATACCCCCTTTAAAATACCACATTGTATTTTCAATCCAGTTATGCACTTAGGAGAAACAAATCTTCAAATAGAAAAATGTTGATGTAAAAGTAGTTCTATATAATACTATACAGAAAAAATATATTCTATATAGTAGTATATAGTATATTAATATAGTATCAAGATAAAATAAAAAAGAATTCCAAGAGATAGAGTCCTAAAATCTGTAACTTGAAATTTTTATCAAAAATATTTTAAACAATTTTAGTACTCAAAGAAGGCTTTATAATTTATATACCAAGCTAGATGGGGCAGGGGGCTAAGGAAAAAAATGAACACGTGCAATGGCAAATAAAACTGCAAGTGACAAAAAAGAAACCAGCTAAAGGGGGAAAACAATCTAAAAATAGGCTTAGAACAGTGATTCTGACCGCCTCATTTGAATCATTTCAGGGCTCTAGAAATGATGAAATGCTAGATGAAACGCTGTACAATTTGTTTTTAACCAACAGGGTTATTTTAGAAATGAGTTCTGCCATAATTAAATATACTTATTTATGTCTCAGAAGTTTTAAGTACCACTTGCAATTGAGAAACTGAAGAACTTTTCAATCAGAAATGATCTTAATGACCAATTATAGCAAAATAAATTATTCTTGATGAGTTGGGGGGAACCCCCCATGACAGTAAATTTTGCTGGTCTCTTACGAAATATTTTTAGCAATGTTTTGCTTTGATGTACATGCCAAGTTCTTTACCGGTTTCCTCTAGCTTTAAAGATGATCACAGATTTTCATGCCCCAAAGCTAAAAATGCTTAAAAACAATTTAGAATATAAACAACAGAAAAGTTTTTAAAAATAAGAGTAGTTTTAAACAGGAAAGTATTATCTTCAAAAGTCATCTTTAATGTAGCACTTGAGTCTATCATGAGGAACCATTAAACATACTCATATTGAGAGACATTCTACAAAATAACTGACTTATAAATCTTCTAAAATAACAAGATAAGGTGAAATTAAGGATGCAGACTGAAGGCAGCTAAGGAAATACGATATGTAAATACTTCTCAACTAGATCTCTTTCCTATAAAGGAATCAGAACTGGCTAAAGTGAAGGTCACTTGAGGATTTCTGTATCAATGTTATTTATCTGACTTTATTATTGTATTACAGTTGCAACAGAATGTTCTTGTTTTTTAAAAAAAAAAATTCACACCAGAATATTCAGCATTAACGGGAACACCATATCAATAAGTTATTCTCAAACTGTTCAAAGCAAAAGGCTTCATCCTGTTCTTTCAATTTTTAAACTTACAAATTCAAATTTGTTCCCCCAAAATGTTTTAAAGCATAAAACATTACTTTTATTAGCTAGTCTGTCTGTAATTCCAGCACTCTGTGAGGCTGAGGCAAACTGCAAAGGCCCTGGGTTCAACCCTGTTATGGCTTATATCTACAGGCCCCCCACAAAGCCTTATGCACTTATACACGGGGCTTTGTGGAGCTGGGTCAATCCAGGGTGTGTGAGACTGAGATTAAGGGTGTTTGGTAAAGTAGTTCACTAATTGGTTTATCACAATTCTGGGTGTGGGTAATGGGAAGTCCCAACCTGAGTGTGGGTGGCACCATCCAAAAGGCTTGCAGCCTGGATGGCATAAAAGGGAAAGGGAGGCTTGCTGCTGCTGCTTTGCTGCTTGCTGCCTTCCTGCCAGCCATGCTTCAAACTATTTCTTCTCTGCAGTGCCTCTCTGCCATGCTGCCCTGCCTTGGAGCCAGCCGACTATGCACTGAAACCTCTATAAACTGTGAGTGAAATAAACCTTTCCTCCTTTAACTTGTGGCTGTTCGATATTTTATCCCAGCAACAAGAAAGTACCTAAGACAAACCCCTAGTACTGAAAAAAGAAGAAAAAGTATATATGACTTCCGACCACAGATTCAGGAGTATTTAGTGAATAATTTTCTAACAATCTGAGGAGGGACACAACCAAGATATCTCTAAAAAGAGGACAGACTAATTTTTCATCAACTGCAATAATGACCTAAGAGAAAAGATTTCCCCCCACCCCACAGCCCACAGTACTAGAGACTAAACCTAGGAACATGCACATGCTGGGCAACCACTCTACCACTAAGCTACATCCCAACATACAACCTCAAGTCCATTCAGATCAATTCTTACAAAGAATCACAATATATAATATAAATAACAGCCTGCCTAAGGTGGGAAGAGAGCTCTTGAGAATCTCACCAAAGGGGCTCTTGTACATAAGTGAGGACAAAGGCAAAAACAGGCAATCTGCTTAAGGGACAGAGGCAGAATCATAAATAATACATGGTAGGATATATTAGCCACACTTCCCATCAGAGGTTGATTCCAAATTAGAACCATTCACAGATTAGTTATGTAAAAAGGAACTACTCACAAAGAAGTGGTGAAAGGTAAGGGAAACACAATGGGAGATATGGAACTAGCAAGAGCAGGTCCAACAGGACCTCTAAATCCAATGTGATAAGGGGCTAGAGAGATTACTGGAACTTGGAATAGAAAGTTACATAAAGAAAGCCACCTTGAGAGGAGTACTAACCTGTCTTGGGACACAGCCAGCCCTTGCTGGTCTCACAGGGAAGAAACCAGAAAAATAAATACTCTGGGCTTTCTTTCCTACTGCTTCTATCTGCCTGTGCTACATACTGTCTGACTCTGAAACCTGAAGTTACAGACACTCACTGACATAATCCACATAAGTAAGTCTCCACGCAAAGGCAAAAGACCAAGAAGAGAAAACAGAAGACATTAAGATAATCAAACAGAAGGTATCTGTCATGTAGGGGTATGCACACAAGTACTAGGAAAGACCAAAGTTAACCTTCTGGGACTAAAAAGGGTTCTCTGTGGGAAACAAGCTGAAGCCTAGAGAATGTCCAGGAGTTAGGCAAAGGAAATTGGGGAGGGGGGGAAGATAGCCCAAACAAAGGGAATAGCCACTACAAAGGTATATTTCTGGAGTGGTAAATAAATTATAAGTATAAGGCAGAAAGGGAAAGTAATAGAGCCAAAAAGGGAAATGAATTAAGCCAGAGTGGCAAAGAGAAACATAATTACATTTGCCTCAATACCACAGTTACAACTGAGGCCTGAAGACAAAGTTTAAGGATCAACGTGACATCACTCAACAGAAGTAAATGTGGGTTTTAATAAAAGCAATAGGCACAGAATTTTGTGTTTTATTTTACATGATAGAAGTCAATTTGCTCGTCTATTTCTTAGTCGAATAGCTCTTATGTAGTGATTTCATGGGAGTTCCAAGTAGAGATAGAGTGTAGAGAACAATGCAAATGCTAGGTCAGTACTACTGTATGAGAAAAGGTCAGTACTTGCATATGAGAAAATTTAGCTCAAAGAAGTCAATGAAGTTGAACAATCAATCACATCCTAGCATAATTCAGATTCAAACACAGGTCTTTCAGACTGCAAAGCATACTATACCATACTGTCTTATTCATTCAACAAATACTGATCAAAGTGTTAAGTGCCAGATACTATGTATTGAAGATACAGAAATGTGTAAAACATGCTCTTTGCCTTTAAAGGGTGAGGTAGGGAAAACGTACACCCAAAATCAATGATAGAAGTAGGAAGAAGTTAGACAGTATAGCACAGAGAGAAAGCCAGTAACTACCCTGAGGTAACCTGTGAAGCCTTCAGATGATGCATGTATCAAGGAGCAAACAGGGAGGACAAAGTGAAGTCCAAGTAAGAAAATTACATTATGCAAAAGCAAAGAAGCACTAATTCACACACTTTTTGGAGCACTTCAAAATGCTGACCACAAAATTATGATGAGAGCTGCAAGGCATCAGATCAATTTTACACCATGCTAAGGAATTTGAACTTTAATCTATAGGAAAGGAAAGAACTGTTTCCAAACTTTGAAACAAGATTAGGCTGTGACGATGCAGAAACAGATTAGGAGACTTGAGCTGTGTGAATGGTTTACAGACAAGCAAAACAATATGGGATTTGGAAGGAGACTCCCAAACTAGCTTTTATAACCAGGCTGCTAAAAGGAATATTCCAAAGTGTTTTTCTTTTTTTTTAAAAAAAAAAAAAAGGTAGTCTTTATTCTAGCTGAAATTAAAACAATCCCTTGTTACACTACTAATCAGGGTAAAATAATGAAATTATTTAGTCCAAACCTTGTACTCAACAGGAAAGAGATTGAAGGTTTGCTACCTCAAATCCACAAACAGATTATTTAAGGGAAAATGTGGGTAATTTGTTTACCCAAAAAGCACACTGAACAGAAGCAGGATAACCTGCTGTTCACCCTGAACACAAGAACAGAGACTTGGGGGCGTGGAGGGTGTTGGAGATTTAGCTCAGTTGTTAGAGCGCTTGCCTAGCTAGTACAAGGCTCTGAGTTCAATCTCCAGCACCAAAAAAAAAAAAAGAATCCTATTACCAAATACTGTCACGTTTTGACCCACTGGGAGTTAGGATTTCAACATATGAACCTAGACGGGAAGACGACAACACACAGTTGGTAACAAGTGCTAAAGAGAAGGAGCATGCTGGATCTTCAAATTCATAAAACACCTTTAAGAAACTTGTTGAAGAAACCTCAGATAAATACTAACAAGCCATTAAGGAATAGTGGAAGTCCCTTGACATTATTGATAAGAGCACCAAAAGTATCACTGAAGTCCATAAGGATGGACCAAAAATTATAACACAAGCCAAAAGAATCTGTAAGTGAAGACATATTACCAAGTTGAGAGTTTGTTTTCCTTTTTTTTTTTTTTTTTCTAATGGGACTATGTGGGCTAGGGACGAAGCACAGAGATAGAGTGCACACTTAGTATGCATGAGGCCCTGGGTTCAAAACTGTCACTACCCAAAAAAAAGAGGTAGCGGCATGGAAGAGGCAGACTATTATGGACTTTATACAACAATGGGAATATATGTATGTGCGTAGGTACTAAACTCTACCAACCACATAAAGCAATCATTCTTCAGCTGTAGTCTAAAGATCCTGGGGTTCCCAAGTTCCTATTTTTCCTCTCTATCTCTATGAACCCAAACTTTCTTCATATCATACAGCTCAAACAAAAAAGGTCAGAATAGACTGAATGCGGAAGCAGACATGAGAATCCAGTTTTCTTCTACTAAACATAAGAGAGTTGAAGAAATCTAAAACAATTCTATTCCTCTCATAAACTCTTGTGTTTTGGTAACAGCTGTTTTCCATTCAAAGGGTATCTGTATCAATTTATAATGAATTTGTTTTAATAAATGAGTTAACAAATGTTTTCACTTCTGTTTTAATTTTGATAAATATTGGAAGGCCTACCCACATAATCCAAGGCCCTTCAGATGCTCAATAATTTAACAAGAAAAAGGATCCTAAGAACAGAATAGTTGAGAACCCAGAATATTGCTCCAATTAGCTTTTCCATTCTTGGAACACACCCTACCTCCCAGTGCCTATACAAACTAGGTTTGCCTATATAAAGCTAAATGGTGCCCTGAGAAATGTACTTGCTTTGAGGATTCGTTATGTAAGAAGATTTCACTCACACAATACAGAAACAGACAAGGAATGGGGCAACTTGCCTAATTCCTATGTTGTAAATTCAAAATTTAATTAGGATATACTGTGGTACAGACAAGAAAACCAACAGGTTATCTATGAGGCCAGATACTTAGCTTTTGGTTTCTAATGGTATTCTAGCTATCTGCAACTTCAGCAAATCCTTACTTTCCTGGGTAACAGTGTCATGAACTATAAAATAAGAGGCTAAATAAAATGACCTAATGCCCCTTCCAGTTCTATATTCTATGATTTGAGAAAAATCCAACTGCCAATGGAAATGAAATCACTATGAACACTTCTAATCATTCTATAAAGCAAAGACTGTAATCATGATAAAGTTCAGAAAGTGGGTTATTTGGAAAATTTGTAAAGTTACCTTCTCCTAATACTACTTTCTATATTTTCCGTAAAAAGTGATTGGTATTTTTATACAACCACTGTGTCACAAGAAATATAATCTATTAAATAAAATCCGCAACAGGAAGGGAGTTTTCATGGTAAAAATGAGGAGTCAGTATTTTACCAAAGAAAGCAATTAGTAACTTTTAATCCAAGAAAGAAAATTGTGGGAGAGCCCACAATTGTTAAAAAGTCTGATAAGCATAAAATATGCCAGCATACAGACAGAAAGCTAAAAGCTTCACAATGAAAAGAACTCTTCCCATAATAAACTTATTTTATCCAAATCAAACAGAACTGGAGATAATATGTTTGTTTAAATTTGTTGCTGTTGTTGTTGCTGTTCTTGTTCTGAGAGAGTCTCACTATTTAGCTCAGGCTGGCCTTGAACTTACTATTTAGCCCAGGCTGGTCTCAAACTTGGGGTGACTGTCCTGCCTCAGCCTTCCAAGTGTTGGGTTACAGGCAACACCGTGTTTAAAATGTTTTTGAAAGTGAAAACTCTTAACAAGCTCTGAATTCTACATATGATTGTATCCTAAATATAAATAGCACCTAATCTACACTATATTAAGAGATTATAAAGTGGAATTTTAACTAAAAACCCAATTTTCAGCATGCAAGTTAAGACAGAAATGAATCCCTCATACAACTCTTAGACATCCCAAAACACTCTCTTGTACTACTTTGAATTTTCTAAAATAATGGCACAAGGGAAGAACAACTGGAGTGGCACAGAAATACTCTCTACACTTCCTAATTAAGAACACATAACCCCAAAAACCTGACTTCTAAGTGAATTTACCCAGTTAGATTTAAATTATGTTTAAGAGTTCTAAGTATTTCAAAGTAATTTACAGATTAAAATTTTTTCCAACTTTTTTAAGACAGGGTCTCACTGTGTAGTTCATGCTGTCTTGAACTCACTGTGTAGCCCAGACTGGCCCTGAACTTGTAGTGATCCTCCTGCCTCAGCCTCCCAAGTACTGAGATTACAGGCATGTGCTATCACACCCAGCCTAAATGTTTAATTTTATTTAATCACACTAAACTTTTTTCATGACCCTCAATTGATGAGTTCTATTTTTAAATTTATTGAAATCTCCAGTTATATGAATTAAAGTATCTTCTAAAGAAGGAGAATTTAATTTGGTAAGCTTTAAAAGATTCAGCAAAACACAGGAAACATACATAATTAAAGAAAGGGGGAAGTAATTCTGAAATGTCTTGTTATTGAAGAAACACATACAGGCAGCTTTTGCTTTGCACATTTCTTGCACAGCTCTTGCTTTGCACATACAGGCAGCTCTTGCTCTGCACATTTCTGATACGCATGAATTTTAGTTCCCACATTTTAGTTAGATAGCATCAGTCGCTCACCAACATAGTTCAAATCTCAGTTACCACAAGAACTGTGAGTTATTACATACAGTACGAAATCTGCTGTTAGATCTTTAGTCCACAAATTACCACAGAAATAACAGATAAACAACACGACCAATCATGTCACGTTTCAAAGTTTATTTGGTGAAATTATAGCTCTACTACTTGGTTCATCCAAAGTACACAGTTCTGTTATCTCCTTGTCGCCCAATAATAAAACACTGTGACATTTTATAAAAACGAGTTATTAAAAACAGAGACTTGGTCAATGAAGACAAAACTACAACAAAGACATAAAAAGTGATAGTCTAGTAGTGAAACTGGAATTTAATGTAAATGGGCTTGAAGAAGAAACAGTTTAACATAAGTTGACACTGCTGCATACTTGAAATATTCTAGATATAGAACCAGAGGAACACTGTGCAGAGAAACTTAGTGACACAAAGGAACAAAGCGGTTGAGTTAAAAATGAAGTTGGTGGGCTGGGGATTTAGCTCAGTGATAAGAGTGCTTGCCTTGCAAGCACAAGGCCCTGAGTTCAATCCCCGGCACCAGAAAAAAAAAAAAAGAGCACTAAAAATGAAGTTGGTATTACGGATAACTGATATTCTCATATTAAAGAAATCCTAAGTGGTATTCAGTAAGTATTTACTGCAGACCAATCATTTGCCAGGCATCGTACAAGTCCTCAAGACTGAGATACATCACTTTACTCTAGATTCTGTAGTATATGAAATATTAATGAAGCGAATTTCCAGTCTGTATCAATTTTACTCTAAAATCTAAAAGGGAAATAAGATACACACTAAGCATAAAAACATAGAATTACCACATAAGCCAGTAATTCCACTTTTTGGTTTACATTTAAAGTAAGTGAAAACAGGGTGTCCAAGAGATATTTGTTTATCCAGGTTTATAAAAGTATTATTCACAACATCCAAAAGGTAGAAACAACCCAGGTGTCCACACATAAAATGTGTGTGTGTGTGTGTGTGTATAGTTTGGAATATTATTCATCTTAAAAAAAGGTCATTCTGACACACGTTATGACATGGATGGACCTTGAGGACATTATGCTAAGTGAAATAAGCCAGTCACAAAAGGACAAACATTGTTTCCACCTGACTGAAGTACCCAGGGTAGACAAATCCCTAGAGATGGAAAGTATAATTGTGGTTGCCAAGGGTGCAGACATTAGTAGATGAAGAGTTAATGCTTAACAGGTACAGGTTTAGCTTAGAAAAATGAAAAACATTCTGGGGACGGATGGAGGAGACGGTTGCACAAAAATGCTTTAATGTCGCTTAATTGTACATTTAAGAATGGTTAAGATGGTAAGTTTTATGTTATACCTATTTTGGCCACAATAATAAAAGGGAAGGAAAAAAGAAAGGAAGAGTCTGTTTCAGGCATACAAAAGCCAAAAGAATTCACCACCACCAGGACAGCACAATACTTCATGTTTGAATATCAGAGAAATAAAGACCATCAGAACTCTGGACTATAAAATAACTTCTAGTAAACTTAAAAGGACTTGAGCCATATAAAATATATTTTCTGGTCAGAAATGCTAACTATAAATATATAAAGAAATTGTTTTCTTAATATTAGAGCTCTTTAAAAGCTCATCTCTTTTGAACATAAAAAAATTTTTAAAGCATCGATGAATGAATGGATTAAGGAAATGTGGTGTGGGTGTGTGTAGTATACCTATGCAATATAGACTGAATATTATTTAACTTTAAAAAAAGGAAATCCTGCAATTCACAACATAATACAATAGATAAACTTAGTGTAGTAGAGGACACTACTCTAAGTGAAATATTAGGTAGACATAGAAAAACAAATACTGACTGATCTCTGTTTTTAGAGGCAAAACTTTAAAAAGTTATGCTCGCAGAAGCAGAAAGCAGAATGATGGTTGTCAGAGACTGGTGAGCAGAGAAAATGAGAAACTGTTGGTCACAGGGTACAAAGTGTCAGTGATGCAGGATGAATAAATTCTGGAGATTTCAGGTACAACACAGTGACTACAGTCAATAACATGGTAATGTTACCTGGAATTTGCTAACAGAATAGATCTTAAATATTTTCACCATACCAAAAAAAAAAAAAAAAGTAACTATGTGAGATGATGGATATGTTAGTAGCTTGAGAGTGGTAATCATCCCACAATGTACTGTATATACATCACGACATCACATTGTACAAGTCAATTACCTTAGCTTTTGCCTTGAGAAAAGTATATGTCACCGAATTAATCCCGAAGTAAACAACAAACAAGTATTGATCATAATGAAAATTAATGCAACAGAAAACAAAAACACAGAAGACTAATAAAACCAAAAGCATGACCGGGCAGAGTGCCCATGCCTGTAATCACAGTACTCAAAAGTGGCTGAGGCAGGAAGATCTTTCTTTCAAGGACAGCCTGGACTACATAGTAAGACTCTCTCTCAAAAAAACAACAAAACAAAAACAAAAAGCTGTTTTTCAGATCAATGAAACTGTTAAAACTTGCCATGTAAATTACTTAAAAGAGAAAGAAGACACAAATTACCAGTATCAAAAATGAGTAATATGACATCACCACAGATTTCACAAATATTAAGAGAGTATGGAATTGTTATATAAACAGCTTTATGCTAGTACATACAAATCTGACAGCTCCATGGAAATAACTAAATTCTTGAGAAGACAAAAAGTTTACTCAAGAATAAACAGATAATCATATAGCCTGTATCTACTAAAGAAATTAAATATACAGTCGAAAACCTTTCCACTGAGGAAACCCCAGGTCCAAATGGAATACAGCCCAACATCAGCTATAAAATTAGTATTACATTAAAAAAAAATCAGTATTACACAGACAACAAAACCAAAAAATTACAAATAAATAAATAAATAATGGGTAAATAAAACTGTAACCAGTAACACTCAAGAGAATGAAAGAAAAATTCTAGCAAATTAAGCCTAACAATCTATGAAACTGATGATAATACATCACAGTCAACTGAAATTTGTCCCAGAAAAGCAAGGACAGTTTAACATTAAAATAACCACAAAAAAAATCTAATTCACCACATTAACAGACTAAAACACAGTATGTTCACCTGGTGCACAAAATCATTTGACAAAACTCATCATCCATTCCTGGTAAGAACTCTCAGCCAACTAAGACTACACGGTATATCACTATGTGAGCCATCCACCCTCCTCAGAGGTATTTACCCCTCAGAGAAAAACATTTCACCATGCAAAGTTCTGGACACAATGTTCACATGAGGTTTTATTTTAATAGCCAAAACATGAAAACAACCCAGACTTCCCAAAACATGTGGATACATAAAATACATAATAACCAAAACCACTCAGCAATAAAATGGAATGAACTCTTTTTATAATCAACAATACAGATGAATTCAAAATCATTATACTGAGTGAAAGAAGCCAGGTCAAAAAAGAAAAGTTTTTATTCCATAATTTCATTTTTATAAAATCTAGAAAATACAAATGAATCTATAATGACAGAAATCCTGGGGACAGGGGATTGGAAGGAGGGAAGGATGACAAAGAAGCACATGTTCATTATCTACAATGTGTTGATGGTCTCATGGTTATATATGTGTAAGTCAAAAATTTATTAAAACTATAAGCTTTAATTATGTTCAATTTATTTTGCCTCAAAAGCTATTAGGACAGTGATGAGAGTTGTACAACAACATCAGTGCACTTAATGCCACTGAACTGTATACTTAAAAATGATTTAAATAGTCGTTATATTTTACTAAAATTTTTACAACAGACTTTTTAAAATTGGTAGGATTACTGAACTCAAAACTGAAGGCAAAATCAATCAGTAATAAGGTGAGTAAAGAATCCATATTTCCAGGCTATCTACAGTTATCACCATATTCAGTTTTGTCTGTGATGAACCTAACATACAATAGCAGTCCCATAAGATTGTAAGAGAGCTGAAAAACTCCTATCACTTAGTGATGTAGTGATGCCCTAGCACAATGCATTATTCATGTGTTTTGTTTTGTTTTGTTTTTGGGGTCAAATGCCAGGACCTTGTACTTGTTAGGCAAGCCTTCTACCACTGAGTTAAATCCCCAACACCTATTCATGTGTTTTGTGGTGATGCTGGGATCCAGTGCACTGCCAGTAATATAAAAGACTGCACATATATTATATGTATTACATACTATTTGATAATGATAATAAATGATTGTTACTGGTTTATGTATTTACTATATATTACACTTTTATCATATTAGCATGACTCCTTCGACTTATTAAAAAAAGTTTACATAAAATGTTATATAGTACCAGGCTGGTGATTTTGCTCAGTGGTTATTTAGAGTGCTTGCCTTGCAAGCACAAGGCCCAGAGTTCGATCCCTAACACCAAAAAGAAAAAAAAAAAAAAAGTTATATAGTACCATGCTACACCAGCAGCAGACTCATACATCTTGTGTCTTGACTGCATCAAGAGGCCACATCAAGTGACTGAATACCATCTAGGTTTGTGTAGGTACACTATGACTTTGCAAAACAAAATTGCCTAAGGACAGATTTCTCAGAATGAATCTGGTCATTAAGCAATGAGTAACTGTACCTCTTAGATATATGGTGCTTTTGATTAAATGTGAATTTAGAATTTCTTACAGGCTATTACCTGTGAGATATGATTGATGGAAGACTCCATTCTCCGAAGCTGAGAAGCTTGGATGTCCAGCAACTGGAGTACATTGTTGGCCAACGCATTTATTTGATAAGCAACACTAGCTAGAGATTGGGTTGTATATGCTTTGGTCTCTTCTAAAGCTTTTCTCTTGTCTGTAGCCTGAAATAAAAACAAAAACAATGAATATTTACTTAGGCTAACATTCCTTAAACATACATTCTGTAAAAATACAAAGTTATAATATTTATTTCAATAAAATCATGATTCAATCAAAAAACTTACTGCACCAATTGACAAGAGTAGATTAAGTTTAGAGACTAACAACTGATTTTCTTAATACTGACCTTGCAATCCTGTAACACTGCTAAATTCACTTATTACCTTTAATCATTTCATTAACATTCTACATACACAATCATGCTGTCTAATAAATAAAAATTATTTTACCTTTTTACCTTTCTAATCTGGATGTCTTCTGTTTCTTTTCCTTGCTCCATTGCACTGGCTAGGAATTACTGCACTGGCTAGTATAATACTAAACAGAAGTAGCTGTTTCCAACATTAGAGGGAAAGTATTCAACATTTTAATATTAAAACACAGAATACAGGTTTTTCCAGATACCTTTTAAGAACTTGTAGAACTACCATTGTATTCATGGACTCAGTCTTGAGTAAGACTTGGTTTCAGTCATCTACTGTAGTCTAAGAGATTCACCTGCCTGTTTTGTAGTTTTCAGAGTACAGGTTGTACACATCTTTTCCCACAGGAGTGGCAGTGAATGCCAGCTTTTAACTAAGATCTATTTCTCCTTTCTTCTCAGGTATAAAGTTACATTTTATATGATCATAGAAGTAAGTACTGTTGATGAAATGTCAGTGGAAACAGTGCCATTTCCAGATCTGGACATAAAAACCAGCCATTCATGTTCCAATGCACTGAAGTATATTGTAGTCCTACCAAAATAAAGTAGTGTTTAATACAAAACAATACTTTACATACTTCCATTTTAAAATTTAAAATAAGTAAGGCTTAACTTTAAAATCCATTTACCCAATCTTATAGTATTTCAACTGCTCAAAAGGCACATGCAGATTGGGACCACCTTATTCACAGTGTAGTTCTAGTTGTTTTCTAAAGATTATGAATCTGAAAATTAAACCTGCACAAAAATACTGTTGCAAACTTATTTCAAGTTTGTAAATCCAGTATGCAGGAGTTAAGTTAGTCTTTCTCCCTTACACACTTGATATTTTTATAAAATAAGGGTTATAAAATGGATTACAAATTAGAAGAAAAAGAGCCAGCATTTCTCCAAGGAACTAAAGCAGACATTGTTAAATAGTCTTCCCTGCAAAGTCTATGTACTCTTAACTAACTGCCCTAGGAGTTGACATGTGACAATGAAACCCATTTGCTATCCCTGTCTCATGTCACCAAAGAAGTTTGCTTAAAACTGAATCAAATATGTTAAGCTTTAAAAGTAAAATTATTTAAAATAGCTAAATAATGAATCCAAAACTAAACAGAAAATTCTTTAGATGATTAAACTTTACGAACAGCTTACACATAAAACTCTCTTCTTCCTCTTTATCTACCTGTGAAAATCAAGCTTTACTAAGTCAGGAACTGCTAGTTGGAGTAGAAAATCTTTTCAAGTAATAAATATATACATCTTGCCCCTGAAGGTAATCGCTTCTTTTTTTTTTTTTTTGCCTGAAATAGAAATTCCTAGCTATAAGCAATCAATCTCTCATCTCTCTCCTTGTCTTTCAGTCTCTCTCAATTTAACTGCCTTTCCTGTCCCTCACTCTCTCAACTTTCACCTACTACTACAGGAAAAATATTTCTCCCTCTCTTTATTATATGTAAATACCTGATCCCAAAAGAGAAAGAGAATCTCTCCATCATAACTATGCCTACAAAGTAAAACAATTCAAGTAAAATAAATGCTACATGCTTTTCAAATTTTTTCCTGTTTCCCACATCGAAAGTATTACTAACTACAGAAATAAAGGTAAATAAAAATATTCATCATGGTCCAATCTTTCAAATAGATCATGCTAACATTTTAATGTATTTTCATCAAGTCATTCCATATGCATGTATACATAATGATTAAATATCCTACAGCCCATTCTTCACTTAATAATGTATGAGAACCATAATCATTTCCCCACATACTATTCTTCCCTACTATCCTTTTCAAAAACTAATTTTCAGTAGCTCCATGATTATGGCAGTGACCCCTAAGTACCTACTGTCATTTTAATTCCTAGATTAATCAAATTCTCATTTGATTTTAATCAGGGCATCAATGTATTGGGTTCTGCTAAAAACAAATTAATATACAGCTTTCTCTAAATTACCAAACAAAAGATAGCAATATTTCAAGTTATAGAAATTAAGATAGAAATCAGTATAATTATAAGTATCTCCTACTATTTCCCTGTAAGTATAGTGTAATATATAAAAGTATAACTATAGCTCCATGTTACTGTCCTTCAACTTCAGTAAGTACATTTAGTTTCATAAATTCACATTTTACTTGGTTATGTTTGTAAAGGTTTGTATCTCAAAGCCATCAAATTTAGTTTCACTAATTTTTCATGAATCCAGAATCCTTTTTTTAGAAAATAAGATATAATAAATAGATACTTTGATATTATAGGAAATATCAGAGCACCAGTATCATTTTGCTCTAGCTCTAAACTTCAATCTTATTTCTTTAAATACAAGCACCGTTAATTTATCGAAATTACTTATTTATTCATATACAGTTTAATAAAACTAACCATTTTCTTCCAACTCACCACTGCAATATTTTAGCTGCATAATTAAATTCCAAAAACCAACTTGCAAGCTAACTTTAAGAGTTCCATGTCTAAAGCCCTACTGTACTGAAAGACGTAATACACAGAGAAAGAACAAAGCCTATACTTAGCCTATCCTATAGTATTGGCCTGTATAATAACATTTCGGAATAACAGTATGACAAATTAAATATTTTTTCTTACTCACTTTTGAACCCTTCCTTGAAGTCTACCTTGAAAATAATTTGCTTTCTTTAGGAAACAGTTTGTTTCTGTCCTAAGAACAAGTTGTGTAATGAAGTTCTTTAGGTAACAAAACAGAAGACTCACATGCATTTAAAATAAATTTTAAAAGTTTTCTGCCATTTTGTTCCTGTCTTTAACTTTCTTCACATTCTTTCCAGAAATACCGTATCTATCACACTGTATCTTCTATGCCTTTAACTTACCTCTAATCCAAACCTAATTTGAAATTTCTCCAAGTTCCAAAAGACAATCCTTTCTATCTGTTTTATTTCATTCTGTATGATCCAAAAGCCAAAGACTATTCATAGCTGTTGATAATCATATCTATGTCATCTCCCTACAGAACATACCCAATCCTGGCCTTTTATTTTTCCTTCTAAAATAGATGTTATTTTAGAAATGCAAGCCAAGTGTCTTGCAGGAAGTCCGAAAATCTAGATTTACCTGACTGTTTCCTCATGGTGAGACTGAAGTTAAACACAGTAGTCAGAATACTATGTAAGTGATGCTGTGAATATCCCACTACAGGTAATACATCATTTCAAATAACACTTATTTCTAGAATTTTCTTCCAAGTTGCCAACACCAGCTCTGCAATTTCGTTTGTATTTTTGTTTTTGATATGGGGGTCTCCCTATGTAGTTCAGGCTAGTCTTGAACTCAAAGGTAACCCAGGCTGGCCTCCAACTCTCAGCAATCCTCCTGTCTCGGCCTCTTTAGTGTGAGGATTGCAGGCCCATGCCACCAAGCCAGGCTCAGCTAATTCTCTAAATTTTGATGCTGGTACTTTCCTACTTTTACCAGAAAATGTAAAAAATAAAAAATAAAAACAGGACTATAATCTTTCCATGAATAGTTTGTTTGACCACAAGTAAAGGTAACAATAATCTAGTTAAACCACCCGGAAAAACCACCCAATTTGTACCAACACAAATGTGACCTATGCCATGACTGCTCCAACACCGAAAGCTTCTTCAGGACATAAGTAATTACAAAATGCATTCCAACTGCAGAGATATTAAGTGAGCCAGAGGGAAGGAAATTCTTAGAACTGATGAAATCTACGAAACATTTCTTGATTTAAGGGTCTGTTTTTAAAGTGTTAATGGAAGGATTTAACACTTCAAGCACTAAAATCTGAACAGGAAGAGTTTCAAATACTATGAAGTATGGAAAAACAAACATGTACTTTGCTAAGATCAACGTAAGAGGTGGTCGGCTTGAGACCTGAAAAACTCTAGGAACGATCCATACACACTCCAGGGGAAGGAATGAGAGGATTGGGGAAAAAAGAGGACACCAGCCAAATGTTGGTACACTACTGACTAATAAACCTACTAAGCATGGGAGTCCTGAGGATTGTGGTACACATATGTTCAAATGCCTAGCTACCACTGAAAGGAGCTAACTTTCTACTATAGAATTCCCATTCCAAGAAAAGTAAAAGCTAAATAAACACAGAAACAGAGGATTAGCAGTGACTGCAACATGCAACAATAATTTCAGGTGAAGACTTGTCATCCTAAGCTTTAACACAATTCCCCACTACTACCTCCCACTTAAGCAAATGCTAATAAGCTTAGGACAGTGGTGGCAAAGGGTACATGTGTTGTTTTTAAGACAAAAGATGCTAATGCATGAGTTGTTTAACTAAAACCTCAGTATTCAGGTTTAATTGCAGTGTTGGCACTTTGCTATAAACAAGTGCATTTTGGGTTACAGTTTGGGCACTTGTCTCTAAAAGATTCACCATCACTGGCCTAGGAGCTCTTAAATCCCAGGAACATTTAAATTCCTGGGACTTAAATCCCAGGAATTTAAGCTCTTAAATCCCAGGAATTTTCTACAGTCTGTTGTGTCACAGTTTGATAAACAGAAATTGGAGAGTGGACACAAAACTATCAACTGCTAGTAATTACATAAAATTCCAAATTCTGCAGTAATATAGAAACCCCTCCACTCACCCCAGGTACTGCAGACTGAACCCAGCAGCTCTCTTAGCTACAGCACATCCCCAGCTGTCTTAGTCACCTTCCTCATCGCTGGGACAAAATACCCAACACCTGCAACTTAAAAGAGGACAGATTTATTTTGGCCTATAGTTTCAGTGCACGTTCAGCAAGCTTAAATACCAAAATGGCACGGTGAAGCACCTGCAGTGGGGGAAAGCTGCTCACATCATGGCAGCTAGAAAACAGAGAGAAGGGAGGAGCTGGGGAAAGATATTCCTTTCCAGAGCAAATCACCAGTGACCCACCTCCTCCAACCAGGCCCTACCTCCTAACAAGTCAGCTCTACCTCCCTCATGATTCAACCACCTTCCAAAAGCCCTGTAGGAGGTCTCTGGGGGTCATTCTCAACCCAAACCATAACAGCAACCCTTTTAACATTATGTCTCACTGCTTGTGGCTCTGATTTAAATTCATTCATTCCCACCAGCTTGAACCACCAGTGGTACATGCATGCCTGTCCCATGAGGAGGCTTATACCACTCCCCAGGGGGTCTTCAATTACAACAATGCAAAGAAAGGCATTGATTTAGCAGACCAGATGTTATCATATTACAGTTCCTTTTAAAATGTCATTAAAAAATTGTAATACAACTAATTTGTGGTACAGCAATTGTAAATGCATATTATATACATCATTAATGAGGTACTTGTAAGATTTCTATGTTAAAATTTAGAGAATTAGTGATAAATAATTCAGGAATATAAATTTATTTTAATGAAACAAAGTTGATTTTTGTAATTTTATTTGGTATAAATAGGATAAATCAGTATTTATATTTGGGCAATAATCATTCAAATTCAAGCTACATTCAGTCCATTTACAGATCTTTTATTAATTTTATTACTAAAAATACCAACAGACTGATTAAATTTGTTTGTACCAGTGGTACAAGCCACATGGTGGACAGTTGTGCATGTACCACCAGTGGCTCAAGCCAGCAGGAACATGTTAGTTTTTTATTGGGACTCGGTCTAAGGCGCCTGGGCTGGCCCCCAATTTGCAATCCTCCAGCCTGGGCCTTCTGGGTAGCTGAGATTACAGACAGATGCCACCACCTGTAGACTATGTTTTTAAACCTTCACAAATCAATGTATATCCCCAGAGTATTTCCAGTAACTAGATAATTCGGCTCTGAAATTTTAAGTTTTGCCATAAATGTATCCTAAGTCGCCATTACTCTTCTCAAATTAATTCTTCTATCATCCCTTACCATACTGCAGGCTTAAAAAATAGGCTTAAGGCACAAGCCAGAAAAACCTAATTCTAAAAAGAGCAACTATATTTAAAAGCACAGTTACACAGTTAAGTATTCACAGAAAATATCTTATATTGAGTAGAACACACTTGCTTTTCCTTTCATTTACTTCTTTCATGTTAAATAATTATCTCCTCATATAAGTTTATTTCTTAAAAAGAATTAAATTGCAAGAATCATGATCATCAAGAGGCAGCTTGGGCAAACACATTCACATACTCCTTGAGAGTGCAATCCGGCAATGTCAATTATTTAAAACAAATTTATTCTTTTCCTCTAGGAATTTACCCAAAAGAATAAAAGGTCTAATATAAACAATCTCAATCTGTATGTTCTGGGATGTTCATATCATCTTTGTTTGTAACAGCCAAAAAAAACTAGAAACAATCTAAATGGTTAATGACAGGTATTTTTAAAATTTCATTAAAATGGAATATCATGTAGTCAATAAAAAGCATAGAGCTATTTACTCAACAAAGAATGTTTATCAAGTCAGGATTCAGAATGGGAAGCAGAGCCACTATGACTTATAAAAAATTTATTACAGAATTTTACCTTGAAATTATAGGAATAGCTGAAGTCCCAAGAGGGTTAGAAAAATGAAAGATCAGAGAGTCATCAATCAGTCAACTGGAGAAGTAACCATTCAGCTTCAGAAATAAAACTACAAAAGAAAATCTCATGAGAAGTTGGGCCTCTGCATTTCTGCCACCCAGACCTGGAGGTCTGCCAGCTGAGCAGGACTGCTGCCGCTGTTGGCCAAATTACAAGCAATCAAGGGGGAAAAAAGAAAAAACCTGGACACAGCAAAAGAAAGAACAGTCAAGCTGGAACCCACCAGCACCTCTGTGTCTCTCACTACATCTAATCAGAAAACTGCAGAGAATAGAGAATGCTGATTACACAAATCCCTCAATTGGCTAAATCTAACCTGCAGGTTTGGCCACACAGGGAAGGAGTTTATAAAGACTCATAGTTTGAGCTTAAGTAAATAGACAGTATAAAGCCCCAGAGTACACCATGTTAATACAGTATACATACACCTCTTAAAATCTTACTGAACTTATGAGTAAAGAAAAACAGCAAAAATATACTAAGTACCTAAAATAGAATATAAAGTGTCTTCCTTTCTTCAGGCAACACTCTTTCCTGTTAGCTAGGTGAGTCATATTTCCCCTCTGATCTCAAGTAACTTAAAACATGAAACAAAAGTAACCACTATTAAAATGTCTTAAATTAGGTATAGTATAAGAGAAACAGAGGAGGGGCAAAAAACTGGTTAATATGCACAAATATTAAGGTATGAAAGAAATACATATTCATAGGTACTAGTCTTCATTTGTAACTGGCCATGAGATCATTTTCTTCTACTACCCATTACTTACTCCCTTTGCTCTCAGCAAGCACTTCATCGGGTCAGTTTTTGCCTGGTGGGGTACCCCAAACCTTATCTGCTATTATCATCTCACCTATATTGTGTTTAGTTTTCTAACGTAGGGCATGGAAGAAACAAGAGGCACTATGCAAGATTTCCTGCATTCCAGACATATTCTCTCTTTATCCCTACTAGAACCAAATTTCATCCTAACCAAAAAAATCACCTGCTTTGTCTGCAAGTTACTGACATGAGGAAGCTAAAGTGGCCAGATCTTCAGCCTCCAGTTTAATAGACCCAATGCTGTATTCCCCAGTAAAAGCTGGGAACTAAGAATTCTAAACTAGCACAGCCAGAACTGTGGAACAAAGACCCAAAAATATTGCTCACAGGAGGGTGGGGATTTAGCTCAAAAGGTACAGAGCTTGCCTAGCAAGCACAAGGCCCTGAACTGGATCCCCATCAACCCCCCCCCCAAAAAAAACAACTTTGCTCATGGATCATTAAGGGCAATAGTGAGAGAAGTTCATTCCATTTCCATTCCCTGATTCTCTGATTTGTGAATGCTGATTATGAGAGAAGCTTCAGAACTCACTGGCTGCAGATTCACAGAAGAGAGTACATTTTAGACAATATTACTACAACACTGCAAATAGGTGCCACCCAGCTGGTGGAGTAGAGAATCTTCAAAGGGGCATTCCACTGTCATATCAATTTAGCTTCTTTAAGATAATGAGGAACACAAGAATACCAGAGATTCCATGAACATAACCTCAATGCCACATTTCACTTACTACACAAATGAACTCCTGAGTGAGACCCAAAATGCTTCCAAAATGGTAACAAAAGTAAGACTTTCTGTAAGATATAAGTTTTATAAGAAGCAATGCAGGCAGGGTAAGTAAATCCATACCCAGAATGCTGTTCCAAAAGGAACAAAATCCATTCTCTCTCTTGTTCTATGTTTTTTTTTTTCTTGGCAGTGCTGGGGATTGAACCTAAGTCTTCACAAGTGTTCTATCACTGAGCTACATCCCCAGCCCTCTCCTTTACATTATAAAAGTGGTCCAATGCCCAAGTGTGAAAGCTAATCTTGATTGTCAATTTGACTGGACTTAGAAACACTCAACAGTTTCCTGGCCTGTTGGCTAAAATCAAACAAAGAGAAACTCAGAAGGGTGATTATGGTTGTAAGGGTGTTAACCTATCAATGGATTAATCCACTGATGAGTTCATAGCTGAATGTGCCATGAGGAGGAAGGATCTAGCTGAAGGAAGTAGGTCACTGGAGGCCTGCCTTTGGAGGGTGTATCTTTTCTTGGACTCGCTCTCTCTCATTCTGCTTCCTGGTTGCCATGGGATGGGTAGCTTTCCCCCACCATGCCCTTCCAACATGATGTTTCTGCCATGAAGCCAGCTGAACATGGACTAAAACCTCTAAAACCATGAGTCAAAATAAACCTTTCCTCCGTTAAGTTGTTTCTCTTGGGTATTTAATCCCAGTGATGAAAAGCTGACTAATACAGCAAGAAATCTGCCACCTGATGTCTGACTGGTCCCTCCAGAGAAATGGTACCTAAGCAGGTCAGTGCTGGCTCTCTGCTACTGACAAGTCAGTTATTCAGCAGTAGCACAACCAGGTCAGTCTTGGTATGAGGAGAGGCCCATGTCGCTGAGTGCATGCCTAACTCCATACCTGTATCCATCACATCTTTTCCATAAATCCACCAGACAAAGAGGGAGAAAGAGTTCGAAATCCAGAGGTGGCATTGAGGAGACGGAGACATGGAGACACACACACACACACACACACACCCCACACACCATATTATTCTACATCCACTCAAAGTATATCCACTATCTATTCTCTATACTCCCAATCATATTCCTTCTGAGCCCATTATTAACTACTGTCATGAAGAACAGATCCTCATCTCTAACTTCCTCTCTTCTACACAAAATGAAAAACTAGATGAACTGCTCAATGCTTTACCCACTGGGAGAATAATTTCCCTTCACCGTTGTTCTTCAGGGTCACTTCTGAGTGTGACTACAGTACAATAAATGTCTATTCACAGGTGTTATCAATATATGATGTAGAATTCTATAATCTATGCCTAAGTTTTTTCTTCCTTCATCAAATGGACCTTATAAAACCACAGATGTGAGATGAAAGTGAAGAATCAAAGTAGCAGGAGTATGAATAAGGTATACAAATTGTCAATAATAAAAGCAGAATTTTAAATTACTATGTCCTTGATGTTTTACATCATGTATCCATATACTCATACAAAACAAAAGATCTAGAAGGAAATATATCAATATATTACTAGTCATCTGGTGAGGTATGGGTGATTTTTACTGTTCTATACAATTTTCTGCACTCGATTTTTTCAATGATAAATTATTTTTCCTAAGGATTTTTAAAGAAATGGACAAAATCTCTCAATAGAAAAAGAGCCCCAGAATATGTATTTGTGTATGTAGTGTGATCATTTATTTGGTATTATTAGTACCTATACAAACTAATATATCCAGATAATGAAAAGAGATACAGCAGCATGTTAATAGTTGGATTATAAGTGGCACGTGTTTCTATCTTTTTTTCTTTTCTGACATTTCCAAAGTTCAACAATTACCATGTAATATCTTTACTGAAAACCACTGGGCAGGTATCCAGAGACTAAGAATAAGGTGAATTATATAACTCACTACATTCCCACCAAAGATGAGGAGGGAAATATAAAGAATTTGAATCCTTGACATCACTAAGCTGAAGAATTAACCAACCTTGGAAAAATCTTATTTTGGAACATTTTGTTATATATAATAGTAGAATAGTAAATGTTCCTTACTGTTTAAGCCTAATTGAATTGTACTGTTTTATAGCCAAATGTATCCAAAATGGTTTAGCTTTTATATGGGGAAAGGAAGTAATTCAAAAATGGGTCTTACCTGAACTTGAAATAATAATTTATAGTAGTATCTCTGGTCACACAGGTAAAAGATCTGAATTACCAAACTGCTGACGGTACCCTCTAAATTACTCTGCTAATTTACTCACTAAAATATTATCTGAAAATCACTCTACTTAGCCCTTCCCAAAAGATAATTTACATTTTAATCTGCATTAACCTGCTCAGGCACTGCCATTAACAAAATACCATGGACTAGGGGGCTGAAACAACAAATTTATTTTTCTCACAATTCTAGAAGCTCAAAATCCACAATCAAGGTTCAACAAGGTTTTGCTTCTGGTAAGAGATCTCTCCTTGGCTTGCAAACAACCAGCTTCTAGATGTGTTCTCACATGGCAAAGAATGCTCAATCTCTGGTGTGTTTTCCTCATAAAGATATCAGTAGTATGGGATCGGGTTTTTACCCCCCATGACCTCAGTGAATCTGAATCACCTCCTTAAAGTCTATTTTCTATACTTAGGGTCCAGGGATTCAACATATGAAGGGGGAAGGATTCAGCCTATGGCATAATCTTTCTCTTCAAACATGTAATGCTGCTACCTACAAAATACCCCCAAATATACACTGGATAATGCTTTTAACAGTTATGTGTAATTATTTACTTTTCAAAGCATTTTCATGCAATAAACTAACCAGATATCCTGGTCTGACAGATGAAGAAATTAAATAAAGCAGAGATACTAATTTTTCCAAGGATTTCCTAACTAGTAAATGAAGGAGGCAGGACTAAATTGAGGTCTGAATCCTAGCCCAATGGTCTTTTTGTTGTTGTTGTTTTTGATGTGGTTCTGGTGGTGGTGTTTTAAGACAGGGTCTTGCTGTATAGTCCAACCTGGCCTTGAACTCACTATGGATCTCCTGCTGGCCCAAAACCTGCTATCCGCCTGTCTCCACCTTCTAAATGCTGGGACCATAGGCATGTGCCAACCCGCCCAGCCTCAATGATCTTTACACATTTCTTAGCCTTGTCATATGCATTTAAGGTATGAGAACTTTATTTTACCTAATGTTCAAAACAACAGAAGCCTGGGGGGAAAGAAGGGCAAGGAGTAAAAGGGTTCCAAGAATAATGAAATAAACAAAAATATTAGTGTGAAGACGAGTGAGCCTCAACTGTCAGCAGTCCAATGAGGGAGTAGATCACAAGGCTGAAGAAATCCTACAAGCTTTTTTTTTTTCTTTTCTTTCCTATAGGCTCTTGAAAGCATATCAAGAAATGCAGACTTCATCCTGAGGCTAATAAGCAAGGATTTTCAGGAAGAAAAGATAACTACTTTTAGGCTTTTGAAAAACTACTTTAGCTGCTATTTTGTAAAGTAGATTGCATAAATGCAAAGAAGACACAAAAAGACAGGGATCCCATTACAATATGTACTCTGAGCCACACGTAAGAAAGGCATCGTTATCCCCCTTACACCTAAATATGAGGAAACAGAAATTTGGAGAGTTGAAGGTGAACAATGTCTCCAAAGACCATGGTCTTCCACTATGCCACGCCACTTCCTAGTCTATAATTCTAAGAGATTCTAATTATACTTTGTTCAGTATAATTCAAATGCGGCAGAATGAAATTACTAATGTATTGCCTTAAGATGAACCACTCCAAGTCATCATTAACTAATTTGTGTACCACATAAATTTCAATTCACTGGCAAGGCAAAGAAAAGAAAGTGAGAAGTTAATTTTCTCAGACAGATGAGATTGTTTTTGATCCATGAAACAACTGATGTTCTATGTAGGGGGTAGAAAAAACAAAAATTAAACTTTTGGCACTTTTCTAAGTTATCCCTCACTGACGTGACAAACTCACATCTTTATACTAAAACAAGTGTAACTTTTTTTTTTTTTTTTTTTGGTGCTGGGGATCGAACTCAGGGCCTTGTACTTACTAGGCAAGTGCTCTACCACTTGAGCTAAATCCTCAACCCAAGTGTAACTTTTATATTTTTTACAGGGTCTTCCCACATACAAGGTAGGCTGGCAGCTAACAAAGTCACAATTATTACTACCCTTCACTGACTTGAGAAAAAGTACTTCTGCTTTAAAAACAAAACTGAAGGTTCTATATATACTATCAAAAGTACTTTGTTCCACCATTGATTCTGCCTATTTCCTTACAACAGTTTCACAAAATCAGTCTTAGCTATCTCCCATATAGGGGTTCATTAATCATATTTTCCAAACCAAAAAATCATGGCCCTACCTGACAAACTGCTTTTACTGTAATTTCTTAATCTATTATATAAAAAGGAGTTAGAAAATTTTAAGAATTGATTAACAAAACTTTATTGCAATCAACTGAATTTTCTAAAGGATAACTATTTCAAAAAATCTGAGACATGAAACTCAGGAATGTTCTATTCACACAGGTACATTATAAAATAGGAAGAGGAAGAGACCAAAGAGAAAAAATATGTTTTATTAATAAATTATCACACATTGAATTCTATGCAAACAGGTAATTTAACAATTTAGAAATCTAAGTACCAATTAAGGGGGTACAATCTCATTAATAAGAAAGGCATTTACTTACATGTTAACTCAAATACAGTTTTGGTCCATCAACCACTACCATTACAATCTAGCATAGAAATTAAAGTTCAGGCTCTATAGCAAAGGTCCAGTATTTCTCCTTCTGTCTTTTTAAAGAAAGTTTTATCAGAACACAGCCACTCCCATCAAGTTACATATCATCTATGGAGGACTGGGGATGTAGCTCAGTAGCAGAGCACTTGCCTATCATGCACCAAGGGCCTTGGTTCAATCCCCAACACTACCAAAAAAAAATTTTTTTAAGGATACCCACATATCATGTATAGCTTTCATACTACAATAGCAGACTTGAGTAGTTGTGACAGACCATATGGCATGCAAACCCTAAAATATTTACTATGGAGCTCTTTACAGAAAACACCTGCCTGTTCCTGCTTCGAAGAGTGATTCTCAACTAGGTGGACATCAGCACCACCTGGTGAGCTTTTATCTATTTTTTATATATTTTACTTCTAAAATTTTATGGTGTATACTTAAGGTACACAACATGATGTTAGAGGAAAAAAAAATAGAGAGAGAGAGTTGCTACAGTGAAGTAACACATCTATCACCACATCGTTGCTATAGGTTGTTATCCCCCAAAGGTTCAGGTGCTAGAAGCTTGGTCCCCCAGTGTGGCGATGCTGGTGGAAACTTAAAGAGATGGTTATTAGGCCTTTAGGAGGGACTAATGTTTTTCCTCACAAGAGTGAGTCAAATCTCATAGGAATGTGCTCTCACTCTCATAGAACTGGATAGGTTTCTGCATGAGCAGGTTATTATAAAAGAAGTATGGCTAGGGGTTGGGGATTTAGCTCAAGTCACAGAGCACAAGCGCAAGGTCCTGAGTTCAATCCCCAACACCCAAAAACAAAAAAAGAAGTATGGCTTTCTAGGTTTGTTCTGTGATTTCTCTTGCATGTATTTCCAGCACGTGATACAATCTTCATGTTATATGCAGCAAGAAGGCCCTAAACAGAGGCTAACCAGACAGGGCCGCTCAATCTTTCCACCTCCAAATGTGCAAAACTAGAAAACTTTTCTTTATACATTATTCTCAGATATTTTGTAACACTAACACCAAAATGAACTAAAACAGTCATTTCACTTACTTTTGTGTGGCAAAAGCAGCTAAAATCTATTCATTTAATTGAAATCCCTACTACAGTTAACTTTCACTAACTACAGTCTTTGTATTGTAAACTTAATCTCTAAACTTTTTCATTCTGCACAGCTACTACTTTATAACTTCTGATCCAGCATCTCCCCATTTCCAACCACCCATTCACCTCCGGAACCACTGCTTTTTCTCTATTTCTATATACTCACTTTTTTTTCTTTCTTGGATTCTACATGTGTTATGGTTTGGGTCAGTATCCTCCAAAGGCCCATGTATTAAAAACCTGATGTCAGCCTGTGGTGCCACTGGGGAGCTGGTAAAACCTTTAACAGGTAGGGACTAGTGAAACAAAGTTGGGTCTCTGGAGGTGTACGCCTGAAGGAGAGGCCTCCTCTCTCTCTGCTTCCCGGCTACTACCCAGCAATGGTGTCCTATACCACAAGCTCCCACTATGATATACTGCCTCACTGAAGGTCCAAAAGCAACAAGCCAATTGACCATGGACTGAAACTTCCAAAAATGTTAGCCAAAATTAATCTTTCCTCTTTTTAATCTGATGATTTCATGTATTTTGTTATAATAATGAAAGCTGACTGGCACAACATGCGAGATCATGCAACAGTTGTCTTTCTCTACCCACCTTATTTCACTTAGTTTAACGTCCTCCAGATTCACCCAGGTCGTGGCAAATGCTAGGAACTCCTTTTCAAGGTTGAGCAATATTCCACTGTACATACCAGTTTTTTATTCCATTTGTCCACTGGTGAACACTTAGGCTGTTCCCATATTTCAACTATTGTAACTAATACTGCAATGCATACAAGAGTGCAGATATCTATGAGGTGGTGATTTCATTTCCTTTGAGTATATGCCCAGATGAAGGGATTGCTGGGTCATTTTGTAGATCTATTTTTAATTTCTTCAGGATCCTCCATACAATTCTTCATAATGGCTGAACCAACCTACATTCTCACCCACAGCATACAAGTGTCCCTTTACTCCACACCCTTATTAATATTTGTTGTCTTGACTTTTTCATAATAGCCATCATAATGGATATGAGAGGGTATATATCTCACAGAAGTTTTGATCTGCATTTTCCTGATGATTAGTAACAGTAAGCACTTTTTCACATACTTACTGGTCACTTTTATGTCTTCTGTGGAGAAATGTCTATTCAAATCCTTTGCCAATTTTTTTCTGGGTATGGGTGGTATTAGGGATTGAATTCAGAGCGTTGTGCATGTTAGACAAGCACTCTACCATTGAACTGCACCCCCAGCTTGCCCTTTTTAAAATACGTTTTTCTACCATTGAGTTCTATGAGTTCTTTATAAATTTTGGACATTAACCTTTATCATATATATGAGTTGCAAATATTTTTCCCGACTCCATAAGCTGCCACTTCATTTCATTGATTGTTTACTTTGCTGGGCAATGTTTTTAGTTTGAAGTCAGTTCCACTTACTCACTTCTGCTTTGTAGGCCAAGCTTCCACCATGGCATAAAAAACAAAACAAAACCCCCCTCAAAACACAAAAATAAACAACAAAAACTCTACCACCATTTGATGAGCTTTCAAAAAAACAAAAGAGTTTTAGGTACACAGTTACAAGTGCTATAATCCCAGTTACTACGGAAGCCAAGATAAGAAAATCACTTGAGTCCAGGAGTTTAGGGCAAGCCAGGGCAATATATTGAGACCTTGACTATTAAAAAAAGAAAAAAGGGGAAAAAGGAAAGAAAATCTAGAGCCTGGGACCCAATTAACCCTCTCCGCCCACCCAAAAAAGATGCCAATTTCATTAGTCATGAGTAAGGCCATTAGTTGGTATAAAAAATGTGTACACACTAGTACATATTAAGACAAAAATATGTACACTAAAACAGAAAATATACAAGATAAAAATCTGGATATGTAATAGTATAAAAAACAAAGGCAAGAGGTTAACACATAGATCTCACAGACCAAAGAGTACTACAAAATAAATTAGAGTCATAAGTTTAGCTGTGATCTCTACAAATCCACAAAGATTAAGTAACATGATCATTATATAATTTAGATAGTATTCTATGAGATCAAAACAGCTTGAGGAAGCAAACTTTTTTCCTAAGACTTCAGATTATAAAAGATTATTGCAGTTCTTCTCAATGATGTAAATATATATTTGT